>KQ085989.1:0-114921 GCA_001020605.1 Schizopora paradoxa
TTGCTTCTTCATGTGATGTCGCGGAGCGACTGAGCGAAGCGAAGCCTGGTATTAGAAGAAGGTTTTTCATAGTCTGTTCAATGGACCCTGAAAGAAGCCATGCCGAGCTCTTGCCGGTGACCCAATTCGGGAGTCCACGCTTTCGCGCATCGCAACACCGTTCGTCGAAATATGTTCTCGTGCAATCAATTCCTTTTGCCTTTAAATACCGGTATAGCATGCATCTTGGCCGAAAAAATCTCAGAGCTCTCGAATGGTATCTGTTATGGGAACTCAAACGACATATCGGAAGATGGTCACGACCGCAACAGGTACAAAACTTGCAAATAGTGGTACGCTCGGACGTTTGCTCAATTCTTATTCGAGACCAGTTACGTCGAAAGCTATGGTATTTCTTCGAGATGAAATTCTCGTGGCACAAATCTACATGTCGTCGGCGACGATAGCTCTGCACGAAGGATGCTGGACGAGGCAGCATCAGCCTGATTTCAATTCTATCCTTCGGCAAGTGCTCGGCAAGGCTTCTCTCAGGGTCCTTTGAACAGCGTATTAGAAACCTTCTTCTAATACCAGCCTTCGCTACGCTCAGTCGCTCCGCGACATCTCACGTGAAGTAGCGAAGGCTGGTCTCGAGCCTAAGCACTAGCTCATATTCGAATTTCAAGAAAAAGGTAACGAAACGTGAGGAAGAAAATTAATTGGGATTTTCCAGTGTGTTACTGCCTCAAGTATACGCGCGCAATCACGTCCAAAACCTGCCGAGCATCGACTGGGTCAATAAACATCATGTCATCCGGGGAGGCAGAAGCATTTCCCGCCGCGGGCGGATTGGAAGGAGGGATTGGGTTCGCAGCTTCTCTGTTGGGAGGGATGATTTGAGGAGGTGGAGAAACGGCTCGAGGGACCTGTACTGCTGGTGGGATGACCGCTCTATTGGGCGGAGGGGGTATAGGCCGGAAGTTCGAATAGTTGTCTGGCCCGAATCGACCATAGTTATACTCATTGCCGCCCCATCTCTCTTCAGGTTCAACATAATCCTCCTCCGGTTCTCTCCAGTTTTCAAATGCCCCCTCGGGCGTCATATGATTGACACTCCACGCTGCGGGGTTCGGATTGTGAATTCTTCTTCGAAGGCTCGCCAAAGCGAACTTTTCCACCTTGCGCCTTTGCAGTTGCGGCTAGCATGCACGTAGGTAAGTAATCGAACTTGAGTAACAATACAACTCACAGCCCTAGTTTCGATTTGATCATTGATAAAGGACCTTGCGTAGCCGATGCTGCAAAGAGGTCGAAACGTTGATATCCCTTTCTCCCTGTAAAAGTATACTTACATCGTATTCTGCGCCTGGACGTGAGTTTGCGGGAGATGACCGTGAATGTATACATAATCAGTGAATGTGCACGCAGCCTGAAGATATTTTAAAAATTCAGAATGCAAGCGAGAAACTGAATACGCACATGATACGCAGCTGCCAACCAAAAAGCTCATGGTTGTTTATTTGTCTATAGTTCTCGGCGGACATGGTCATGAACTGCAGGAAGTAAGATGCGTCAAGCAATTTTAAAATACAAAATGAGAGTGGTTCGGTACCATGTGATGAGCCTGTCGTTCCTTTGAGTCGATATCATACATTTGATTGTAAATTGGTTATTGTCGAGGCGAGTTGTGTTTGCAGATGTAGATGTCGGAGAGAGGTTGTAAGTGTTGGGGAGGGATGGTGTTCCTAAGACGAATTTATAGAAATTTGAAGCCGCCTGACTGCGCGACAATACAAGCGAAATCAGAAAGCTCGGTGTATAGATTGGTGAGGCCTCCGCTCCCAGTTGATTATAGGGACACAGCGCCGGTCTACGCACAGGGTAAGCATTAGTACTTGTATTTTTAGGCAAATCAGAACTCACCGTCTTTTCGGCCTTGATTTGAACAAGAGTGGTATTATGAGCGTCTGTGAACTTGTTAAGCGCGTTGAGTAAGACTAATAAAATAGAGAGCACGAACTGAGAAATGATATTTTTCTCAATTTTTGAAGGACTTTGCCTCAGTGAAGTTCCGTCGTCGATGCTCGACTCTACCGAAGACGGATGCAGAGATAATTCTTCATCAAGCACTGCGTAGAAAACCCGCAGAGTGAAGCGCCTGGTATCGTAAGTTCGGTCAACGCTCATTGCGATGCGCAGGGAAGACCACGTCAAACCTGTAGATAATAGTTTCAGCATTGACAAGCATCCCGAATAAATTTTCATCGGTATATGACTTATCTAGGAATCCATACGTAGCACGGCGATGCATCAAACAAGATGTCAAAGGGGACGCGCGTCGAGATACGAATTGAATACGGCAACTTGAAGTCCGCTGCCCCCGAAATTACTGTAAGCTTAGCTCTTGGAGTCGAAACGAGCTCTACTCACTCGTGTGTCTGTCTTCGACGCTCGCGAATTCCGACGCCGTCAATCTGTACGAGAACAAGCAACCACACAGACCGACAAGAATCGGAAGACCTCGAAGACGCCGCGCAGAGGGGGTTACGTGACAGGTCCAATATATCAAGCAATATAGTCTCAAACGCTGCAGAGCCTGCAGTTACAACGACCCGCCATTGTTCGAAGGCCGAGTTCTTGAGCATCGCATTGGGGTGATCCTGGGGGCAATTAGATGGTTTTCGGAAAGAGAGGTTTTAGGAGGGAGGCGTGAATAGAGTGGTATTCACGTCGTACCGTACATTTGTTTTCGAATATTTCACGATGAATTGGTTAATGATCAACGCATCTTGCGCAGGTCGAAAGCTCGGCTCACGCCAAAAGACGTAGGCGCCTTTACGACACGTATTTGCATTTCTGCAGACCGGATTCCCAAGATTGAAGCAGATTACGATCGGCGGCCAGATTCACAAGTCACAATGTCATATTTATTGATGTCCTTCTCTTGTCCGGTCTCTAGATTTCCTGCTCACTGGCAGTGCAGTCGCGACGTCGTTGTCAGCAAGGTTCAAAATCGCAACGACGTAACTTACCGTTAAAGACCTGCTGCGATCATGATGCTTCGCGACGTCGACAGATTTGACCCGCAAGGACCGCATATCGAGGTATTCTGTAGCCTCTTGCTTTTGAAGCCGTGCTTGGTCGAGATGGTTGATGGTTCGAGCAACATTGAGCTCCTGAATTCGCTCAAGAACGGGTGGCGGTGCCTTTTCCACGATGCAATGTACATGATCGACTGCGTCTTGCTTGAACAGCAAGAATTTTATCCTATGAATGGGTGACTTACGATTAGTTTCGAGATATCTAATACAGAGCGGGAATGTCACTTCGAACTGACTGAGAGTAAGAAATCACGAAATTTCAGAAATTTCAGAGCCTGTGAAGATTCTCATGTGCGAAATTTAGCGAGACCACAACAAGTTACGAAGGAATTGATTTATTTTTAAAGTATGTTACACTCTTGGTGGTCGACAGCAGAGACTCGAAAGAAAAGCGTTGTTCCCCTTCTTTGCTGGTGCATCTACTAAATTCTTGCGAAGCAGTGGCAGTGGCGGCGTTGGCGGCGGAGGTGGAAAGGAATTGTAATTTTTAGAGTAAGAAAATCTGTCTCCACCGGCTAGCTTTGTTGATGTCTTGATAAGACGAGATCGAATCCCTTTGGTTGGCCCAAAATCACCGTAATCATACGCGTCACCGGTCCAACGCTCGTAACCTTTGTAGAGATCCTCATCTCCTGCTGACCAGCCCTGCAATGCGTTACGAGGAGTCGTGTGCGTGATTCTCCAGGCCACGGGGTTTGGATTATGTATCGTCTTGTAGAGACTCTTCAAGGCATAGTCCATTGCCTTTCCAGTTTCGAGCGCGAGCTGAATATCAATGGTTCAATCATAGTGGACGGTTTGGGACCGAACAAACAAGCGAACGTACCCCTTTACTATTGATATAGCAACAAATAAAAGAGCGAGCCTTATCAATGCTTTGCGAAGGTTAGAGAAATTATTTGTCATTTTCGATGACATGCACGTACATCAGATTCTGCGCCATGACCTGAGTTTGAGGAAGACCGAAACACTGGACGTGGTCCGTGAATTCTACAGCCGCCTGATGAAGCAATAAGATGTCAAACGGTAATCACTCTTCATTTGTGGGGAAACTACGAACATGGTACGCAGCCGCCTTGCCGAGTAATTCGTGATTCCTGAATTCTTTGTATTGGTCGGAATTCAAACTCATGAACTGCAGTGACAGCTTTTGTCAGAATAATCTTTGAGGGAAAATGCGTAGAAATCTTACGAGGTGGTGCGCCTGTCTTTCTTTGGAGTCTGTGCTGAACATCAAGACAGGAGTAGAATATTTAGTTCGCCGCAGAGTTGCGTTCGTGTCGGGAACACGAACATGGACGTGAAAGTATTTATGCTAGTTAGCGATCCAGTGTCCTGTGCTGTGTGGAAAGAGGAAAGCGGAAAATTCCAATTCTGTATCTCATCTTCGCCAAGTCGGAATGAGATTCAATCGCATCAGCAAATCGAGTATCCTATTTGATACGCACCTGTCTTCCGTTGGAGTCGCAGTACTAGACGTCGATTCTATAATTATAAATCCAATTAGCACTAGAATTCAATGCTACGCACATACATACGGACTACATTTGGACTTAATTGCGAAGACAAGGCCGTAAAGACATATCGTTTCACCGCGTTGTTCCTGCGTTGAGTGGATCTTGTACCTACAAATGTCAATGGGGGCTGATGGATACCGACGTTAGCCACTACTAATGTATTTGGAAGATGATTGCGTCAGTCACAGCGCCTCGCCCAGAGGACTTGTGCGCCTCACCCATAGTTTGGCAAGCACCCTTTCGGACGACATTTCGTTCGTATCAAGGTGAGGGACCGGCGAGCCTCGGTGTCGTGTGAGGCGTAGAGACCTTTCTAATGGCTGCGCTCAGACCCGCACGAACGCAGCCCCTTCCCGCGCGCTGATAACACTTAACTCACGAATCGTGACGAGTGTCTATTCTACTCACCGCGTTCTTCGGGGATACTGGCGCCTAATCTCTTGCTATGCATATTGGCGCCTGAGATGGATGCCAAAGCACAGCTTCCAAAGGGGGAGAGGTGCGGTACTCGGCGAAGAGAATCTGAAATGGGGTGAGATGCGCTGTAGATTGAATCGCTTTTGTACTCCTTTACGAAGAGGACTCGGCCTTCTCAGCCGCCAGTGTTCGAGGTCTGATGCCGTGAGGTGTTCGAACACGACTCACGGTCTTAAACTTGGATCTATGGAGATGGTCAAGCACGGACATCGACCTGGAAACGCGAAGTAAAACATAAGACAACTGGGATTTGTGAAACTGGCCATTGAGTGAGGACTCAACAAGTATGATTCGAAATCCTGAGCGGAGAGCGTTCTCGAAATTCTCGGTAGTGGGCATAATACGCACAAAGAATTTGATTTCGAAGTCGAGTGGTCGAAACGGCACTTCCAATTATAACCGAGTCGGAATCTCCATGATTCAATGGCAAGCCCTTAGGTGTGATGCCAATAGCTATTTGTCAAGCGTGTCTTTGAAAGCAGACCGAAGAGGGACTTACGCGTTGCAGAACTACAAGCACCCCAAAGCATTCTATAGCAGAGAAATCGATTTGAAGATATATTAGAAAAGCATTCGGAAATAGAAGTACTATAACCCACTGACACCTTTCCGAATGAGAAGTTGAAGAAGTTTGAGCCTGACCATCGTTCCACTCGGCTTATTGGCTTCGCTCACTCTTCCAAGTCACAAGACAGATACAGGGCCTCGTTTGTGATCGAAGATATGATGGGAGCAACACACATTGTCCTCGCTCTGCCAAGCCGATAAGGCTAAGCATGGATGACCGCTTCAGCGACTGTGACGGAAAATGCCTCTTTCGTCAATTAGGATGTATCTACAGTTCCTGGATCTCGTAACTCACTTGAAAAGATCGTCGAACGTACTGACGACCTATGCTTAGAGCTTCCCTGCGATTTCAGCCGTCCCGCGTATACGTACGAGTTCCGGCTGTTCACGAAGAAGGCAGTACTTTAGACAAAATTCAAAGCAGAGCTGTCAGAGGGTTTGAGCGTCTTTTCGAAGCCCTTCAGCTATGATTCTCATCAGTGAGACCGAGACGTTTTCGAATGAAGTTTCCGTCGATACTCCGGATTACCTGCATGATGTGCGGTATCCGAGATATATGAAGCATAAAGACATAGTCTTCACCACGGATTTAAGCTTACTATTAAATAGCTTCACTACGACTGTTTCTCGTCGCCTTCTTATTCCAACAACTTGGTACGCGGGTAGTGCGTCCTAGACAAATATAATCGTGTTCCTGCAGGGAATTGATCGAGGACGCTCGGGTGACGACATCGAAGCTGAATATCTGTATGTCATTCTGCTGATCGAGGTAGCCTTTACTTAGGAAACGTACCGTCGCATCCATGGAGGACCCGACCCCGACTCCTACGCATCGGAAGTTCAAGCGTCTTCGTGGCTGGCCGCAAGAGACCCAAAATAGGCGAACGAAGCGACGAGTCAGTTTGAATCTCCTTAGAAACGGGTACTCGCCTTTGTACACGAATTCAGAGGCGCCAGTGGTTCTATCTGTCGCTTTTCTTGGGGGAGACAGCGGAGTCCAACATGTTCGTTCGCTTCAAGTTGACATAAAAAATGGTGGCGGTACAATTTCCACACGGGATCGGCTTTTCCCGAATCTCGATCAGCCCCCCTCGTTTGCCGCGAAGTTCGAGACCAAACACTATAGTAACTATCACGTACGTAGGTCATACGGAGGCATTCCTGCATAGTCTTCCCATAGCAGATAATGCTTACCGGAAGATCTTTACTTCAAATCGAAAGATGAATTCTATTTTTCGAGGGTCACGATTGACGACACGAGCATGATTTATGAAGAACTTCGAGCCTCACAAAAAAGAATAGACGATTGTTCGCAAGTAATTTAATGCATAAAGTTATATCAAAAGTGATTAATTACTGACACTTTGGAAAATGGAAGAACACGCCTGTAACATAAGGAGTGCTGGTGCAATCATCAGGAAAACCCCATTTTCCCCATAGCCCCAGGGTACAGTTCATAGACGCACATAGCCACCATAGCTTCCGTAGCGCGGTAGAGCGACGTCATAGCCACTATAGCACTCGATAGCGCATATAGCGTGACTGCTGCACATTATAGCTCTACAAACTATCGTAAATAATTCCATACCTCCTATAGCGTAGTAAGGGAATATCATACACATGATAGACATACATAGCAAGGATATAAAAATGCGGGTGATGTGTGATTCGAACGGGTTTTCGCTAAGCGCGCGTCAAAGAAGCGCGCGCATATATTCAGACATGAACAGAGCTCGATGTTTTGGTCACGAAGTAATAGGACTATAGTAAATACAAACACATTACGAAGGAGAGAAAAGACTATAAGGAGGCAAAAAGAAAGAAAATAAAATAGAAGATAATATTAGTTAGGATATACTCTCTTCAACTTGGCTTCGAAAGCGGCGCGACACTTCCTATTATACTCCTCTGCTTCAACGATCCACTCCGGTCTCACCTCGTTCCCACTTGCCAAAGGGACAGGTTCGACACTGACATACCTGAGGGTTCGTTTCGCGTTCGTGGGCCCGGCTACAGCAGCACCCGTCGCGTTCAAGTTGTGTGTTGTCGGGGTGGGCATGATCCTATCTCGACGATTAGCTCCGAGGTGTTTAGTTGGCGTCTCGTCAGGATCGTTCCGACGACGGTTGGAAGAAACACGCCGATTGGCGAGATCGTCGATGTCACTGGTAGGACAAGCACGCTTGCGCTCAGCAGATGGTGTGGAGACCTTGTCGTCCATGTGCTCTGTGTTCGGACTTCGAAGGTTCCCAGACCATGCACGGGCTCGCGTGCTCTGCAGCGAGTCTGGGATGACGTCTCCGTCATTGTCCTGGTAGACAGAGTTTAGTGAAACATTATAGATAGTGAATACAATACATACCGGCTGGTCACCGTAGTACTTCTTAGGGGTTTCGTTCCGTTCAAGGACTTTGAGAACGCCTTCCGGGTCTCTCTCGAAGGCATCACGAAAAAGCTGGGTGTCGAGTTCAAAATTGTCGATGCAAAACTATCGAAATAATCAGCGAGGCGAACTTCAGATCGAATTTCAAATAAATGGACGTTTACTCACCGTGCTACTGGTATCGGCCAACGCATCCTGCGGCGACGTGTAAGACTCAGTGACGGATGAAACCGTCACTGCGGGTGATGCAGATGCACCCGTACGTCCTCCTATCTGGCTAGTTTGGCTCTGCGGCGACGTATACGATTCAGTCACGGATGAAACCGTTGCCGCACTGGCAGGTGAAACGATAGCTTGCTGTCCTTCGTCCATCTGAGTTCGGATGGGTGTCTGATGGACGTCCGCGTTAGTCGGTTGAGCGAGATCGGGAAGGGAAGCGGGGGGTGGCTCTGCACGATCTGTGACGACGACAGCGGACGCAGGAGCTGCGAGAATCGGGATAGCGTTACTCGAAACGTCATGAGGGGGGGTAGCGGGGTTCGGTGCGTTGGTGTCTTCGGTCACGGCGGGATTCGTTATATTAATAGCAAGTTTCTATAATGGCTTGTTTATTTTCATACGAGAAGATGAAAAGATAGAACTCACCAAAGGCCTCACTTGAAGTTCAGTGTCGCAAGTCACAACGATAGTAAGGTTGTGCATCTGGAAGTCCTGAGAGATTGTTGACATGTTAGATGGGACAAGTGCGTCTTCGTATGTTTCAATCGAGATGGGAATGGCGAGGGGCGAGGAGAATAGAAAGACGAGCGAGACGGTTAGCAGCAGCGGTGAATTAAAAGGCCCAGATCGCTGAGCGAGACGGCGCCGGTTTCATGATAAACTGTAAGTGATCAATCAGTGGCCGTGTACGCAGGTCTCGATAGACAAATAGACACTTACTTCTTGGGGCCATTCGTGTCGCCTTGAAACAAATGATGAGTTTGAAAGGAAAAAGCAACCGGATCAATGAAAAAAAAGAAAGAAACCCGATGATACCTGAACAGCGACCCCGTCCGAAATCCTCTTGCGTGCAGTACAAGCCGACTCTCTGAATAAATCAACAGAAAACGAACAGGATAATACATACACTAACAAAGACATATACCAAAGTGATCGGTCTCGGGAGCTTGAGACCACGTCGCTATTGAAATCAATTCAATCCTGCCAAAGTCTCCCCCAACTCTTTCGCAGCCTGGATCCATTCGGAGTCCTCTATGATCGCCCAACTCGTGAAGTCCCCGGCGTCCGCATCCGCCTGCAACTTGCTCGAGCTGGCTTGAACCTCAGAGCTCGATGCGAAGCCGTCCGGTCCGGTGACGGCCCATTGACGAGAGAGTGGTCCCGGGGGCGAGCTGTGAAGCGCGAATCCGCTTTCGATGGACTGTCGAGATGCGAGGTGAGTAATTTTACAAGATATCTGACGGATAGACGTAGGACATACCTTCCCGGGCGGTGCGCGCGATACGTTAAGCTCGAGCACTTGTTTGTCGCTAACCGAGCCCCCGCCAGTCTTGACGACAGGCAGCAACGCTTTGATCTCGCTTTCAAAACGCGCCTTGAAATCTGACGCGGTCGATCCCGGAGCGCTGATTTCGTTCTCGTCGCTGATGAGCTCCAGCGCCCTCTGAAGGAGGCGGATCTTCTTGTTCGTGATGCTGACACGCTTCGCGTCCGACATGGGAGTACGAGCACCTTGAGCGGTGAGATTCGCACCCTCAGGATCATCCGAAACGTTCAAGACGATTGTCTGTTTGTACGAGGGCTAGATAAGTTTGCAAAATTTACTGGATGAAAATACAACAACTTACCATCGGTTTGGAACCGAACCCTTTCTCGCAGTTTACGGCAACTGTGAGGTTCTGAATAATGAGCTTTCGAGTGATAGTCTTACGAGAGGTCATCGTGGAGCGAGTGTACGAAAGGATGGCGACGGACTTGGTGAATTTCATCAGTGTTTCTGCACGGCGACTGCGCTCATAAGAGCTCGTGAAAGCTTGCCGAGCGGATGGGGGTGTCGGGCGATGGGTGCCTTAGTAAAGGATCGAACGGGAGCCTTGGATCAATCAGTGGCCGTGAAGTAGAAGACATAATGATGATCTCGTACCGGGCTAAGATGCAGATGCCGACGGAGGTCGACGATGATGGTTAGAGTCGCGACGTGGCTGTGATAATGGAGCCTGGACGTCCGATTCGTCGCAGATGTCAAGGTGGAAGGGCGGGAAAGCGGAACGGAGGACGGGCTAAAGGTTGTTGCGGAAAAGGTGGTACGTGTGGAGATTAATCCAAGGATTGACGAAGAAGGTGTCGCATTTGTCGAAGATGTTGAACCGATTCCAAGATGGATCCATCGTTGCCCCAAATTTTGGAATGAGGTGGATACTTTGCACGATGTCGTCGAGGGGAACAATTTCAGCGCTTGTCATCCCGCCGTGCTTTGCGTACGTGATCGAATGCATCTTGGTTGTGGCATCGACAGCGCGAAGCGGTCGGAACCATTCAACGTACGCAAGCCGAGTCTCGCAGGGAGAAATCTCCTCGGGCAACGAGAAGATAACCTTCACGCGAGCAACTCGAAGCCCTTTAAAAATGGGTAATTCGTCAGGATGGACGTTCAAGAGCATGGCAGCGACACTCACCTTCAAGCGACGTCCCTACGTAGCTATCCGAAGGAATATTGCAACGAACCAAAACCGGGTCGAAACATTCTGGAGTTCCAGGTGCGCCTGGTTTGCTCCTTTTCTCAGAGATCGCACGGATGGTGTTTAAACGTTTGATCGCGTTCACCTGTGGGATGTCACGAAGCATAACGCGCATTTGCTTGTACACCGGGAACCGGTCGTATAAAGTGAGTTTCCATCTAAAAGAAGGGACATGGGCAGCGAGGTAATCCGTAAGGCACTTTCTGAATCGAAATGCCTTATTCCCGTCGTGCGATTCGAGTTCCACGATAGAGCGATGTGGGAAGGAAGGATGCTTGGGGAGTAAATACGAGCTCGGCGCATTTCGTGGGCCACTCTCGAACGGCAGGCGTCGCTCGAGACGTTGAGGAGAATACGGCGTCATTGCTTCGTTGTCCTCAACCTCCTCTTCTTCCGGAATCTTGTCTTCGGCGATCGTTTCGAAAGATCGCCCTTTCGCCCAATCGGATAGTTTCGAGAAAAGGAATAATGATTCTTGACGCGTGAGCCAGGTGGTCATCTGCTTAAGATAGTCCCGCTTGTTGCTTGCCCTGTAAGCATTCTTAGCGTAGTCTATGTGCAAACGCTCCGGAAGCTCAGTGTTGTAGCCGTCTGCAGTTCCCAACAAGCGTATCGAGTCGATATAGTGTTGCATAGAATGGACTTTGGGGATGTTGAAATGTTCCCTGATCTCGAGCCGAACAAAGACGTCCTTGCGGGCATGGAAGTCGTCCAGTGCAGATTGCATCGCATCGAGCGATCGATCGGTATGAAACTGGAACTGTGCGTAGTATATAAACTCGAGTAGTGCTCGCGTCGCCTCGACGACTTCGGAGTCGACGGCACTAGCGATTACCGCGAGAATGCATTTCTGCATTTCCTTGAATTCGTGCCCGGTGCATTGCGAAAGCGTCGACAGTCCTTTCTTGAAACGGCGAAGTGCAGGATAAGACGGAAATGTTTTGAATCGCTCGTCGATCTCGTCACCTACAAGGGACATAAGCCAGGTCATAAGGTGGTCGTAGAATACGCCCTTGTGAAGTTGATGGAGGATGTCGGGTGTGAAAGCGGCATGGATGTTGCTGTGAGGAAGGTCGTACCAAAAGGGCTCTCGTATTGGACGTAGGCCATCCTCATCGAAAGCAGTCGTGATCGGATTGTCAGGTTGTCCTTTGCGGAATAGAATCCTCCACGTACGATCGCTGTCACGCAGCTCGTGGATTATGTTGTCTCCGAGCTCATCCTTGTCGACTGGACATTTGGGACATCGATTGCCTTTGACGCATCCTACGAGGCATTGCTCAGGGTGATCCGCGATGTACGCCGCGAGAATGGGATATACTTGACGTGTAAATCCATCGGCACAAGCCATTGGAAGTCCTGTCGTCCCCGCAGACTTCAGAGGGTGCGTAATTCGCCTCATGCAATCATGGAAAAGCTGCCAGTTGGCGGCTGAGCGATCGGTGCCATCCTCGATGCCATCGAGACCTTCTGCTGGGATGTATCCAATGAGGGTCGTTGCTCTGAGTGACGGTTTGCGACGGATGTCCTTTGAGATGTTGCCTATCGAGAGATAGACGGGCCAAGCTTTCTTGTCGCCGCGAAACTTGGATAGTTGCGTCGCGTCCGTTGCGATGATGACTGGCGCGACCGTGGCACCAGGTGGGAGTTTGCTCTACAGACACCGAAAAGACGATCAGGGTTAGCCACGCGTGAGCCTAAAAAGTCTATTTGCGTACCTGAAGGTCCCACCACCATTTGCCAGTCCACATCTCACCAAAGCCCCTCACCTTCCCCTCATCGTCTACGAAACACTGTTCAGGCCCGTACGCGAGGTGACCGTCGAACGTCGGATCGCCAATGAGCTCAGCGATGCACTCGTTGGGATCGCGTCTCCACAGCTCAACTTCTTCCTTTCGAGGCGTTCCATCCGGATAGAATCCACAGTCGACTTCAAGGATCTCGCGAATCCACTCTGGTCCTTTCGGGAGCGCGTCGACCATCTGGTAGAGTTTACGGGCGTTGTGGAAAGAAGGATTGGCATCTTGAATCTGCGAAAGGAGGTATGTCAGTGAATCTTGTTCGAAATGAATCAGCTACTCACGAATTCCGTCTCCAACACTTCGTCCATCTGTCCCTTTCCGAGAAACTTTGTGAGTACCTTCGCAAATTTCCACTCTTTCTCGGACGTAAATGGTCCAAATCCCCCATCAGAATTGTCGAACCCGTACTTCCTCGCCAAATTTGCGAACCTCGTCGTCTCCTTCTCGTGGCTGATGGGTGCACCAGCTTGATTGGGGTGCTTGAGACCATGCGTCTTATTGGGATCGAAGTCGAAGATTTCTTCAGGTGTCGGTCTAGGGCGGGGTGGCGGGGGAGGCGCTGGCATTTCTTCGCGTTCATTAATAATATCGTGAGTCGCCATATCCACTTCAGCATCCATTCCGTATTCATCGTCGGGCGCGTCTTCCACCGTAACAGGAAATGTCTGTCGATTGTCTGCCTCAGCTTGAGGCTGCGCGTCCCGATCAACACCCCTACGAGGTACGTTTCCTAGCCTGACTCGGACGGCGTTCATTGACGCTAACTGAGCTGCGTAGCATCGCGGACTCTGCGCGATATGCCGACTGACGGACGCGCTTTTCCGTAACGGCTTCGTGCAGTACGGGCAGTTGTGGAAGGCCATTGGCTAGTCGAGATTGTCAGGTGAGTAAGGGTCTTGCTCCTCGAACGAGGGGTAAACTCACGGATGATAGGAGTCAGAGGGTCTAGGAATGATGAAGTCGAGGGTCCAGGAGAAGGCGCGTTATCGCATTCGACGACGCTCCTTGGAAGAATAAATTAACGCTCGGCTGACCTTTAATGGGACGAATTCCGGTCAAGCGGAGCGCGAGCACAACCAGACGCGTTACATAACGCGTTTGGTTTGCTTCGCTTTTAAACTCGAACCTCTTGCAAGCCCCGGGAGGTGACTTGCGTTCTCCCCCCATCTTTCTCTCCCCTCTCGCGCTCCCCCCTCTCCTTCTTTTCACCAGCGACGCTCGTACAGAACCTCAATACCGGCAATGTGAGTCATATTATTTCACTTGTTCGTACGAAGCCGTACTCACCGCCAGTGTCTCACCTCAACGTAGATCCTCATAATGGCAGGACGCAACAACACCGCCGCGAAGGCTCAGAAGAACGCTCAGTCGGCGAGTAAGGCATCTTCACAAGGCAACAGTCAAGCAGCCGCCCGTACTTCCCAGGCTGGAGGTACGACTACTACCACGAGTCGAAGCTCCAGACCAGTGCAGAAGTCGGACCGCCTACTTCAGCAAGGTAAGTCTTATAACGTTTCATCTAAGATCATTCGGGCTACTAATAACTCAAATTAGAAGAGGAACAGCGCGAACGGGAGGCAGCTCGTCTCCTCAAACAGCAGAAAGCTCAGAACCGCGACGCGAGCATCAAACGGCGCGCCCAAGAACGCGAAGATGACGCATCCGGGGACTGTAGGTGTTTCGTTCGATCCATTTGTAGTACTAACACACCCCTCGCAGACTTGAGAGGACCGCCGCCCGTTCCCCGAAAGAAACCCAACACGTCGAGGCCTCGCCAAGATTCTATGGAAGCTGACGATGACGGGGGACGCGAAGTGAGTATTGATATCTTTTCTTCGTTCGCATAGCGTTCATTTATTCTTTCGTCTCGAGGCCGCAAGCCGCCTTGCCCCGAGGCAGGCTGGAGTCCCTCCTCCTCCCAATACTAACCCCATCGCGCCGCCTGCAACCAAGACAGCTAGGTTCAGATCGCCTCAGGCTCAGAACCTTTTCGATAACGACGACGACGTGGACCATGCCTCACGCAGTCGCCCCGCTACGAACGATGAGGACATGGACTACGATCGTGACACTCTGGAATACGAACCTGGCGATGCTGACCCCCCGGCAACAACAGATGATGAGGTTACCAGCGGAGGGTTTACCAGCGGACCTGACGATGTCGACTCTGACGACGATAGGCCCGGCGCTATCTCTCGCGTCGTTTCGTCTTCGAAGTCTGGTGAGCTGTGCTATCTCGTCGTTCACATGTTCGTACTAGTAATCACGCTTTTTCACAGGCGCGACCAAATCAGACGATGGTGACGATGGTGGTGACGACAATGAGCTCGTTCCTATTGAAGGAGGTCCTTCGAAAGGTAGGCGACCAAGGAACATAGACCTCGACGAGGAAATCAGGGCGTATATCGAGTCTGGCGAGAAGCATTACCGCGTCCTGATAGCGACACTGGATGCATTCCCTTCCCACAGGAAGGTGTCCGAGTTCGTCGCGATGGCGATGCAAGCGGTATGTGACTTGTACAAAGTCAGCGTCCGGATCGACGACACGATCCAGAGACTCGTGAGTGTAACTACTGTCCTGGATCCGACGCTGACGACGACTACTTTCACAGCTCAAGCAGCGTGGAGCCCAGTTGCGAGGAGAAGTGAAGACGAAAGCACGACCCATCGTCGCGCTGCTCTACGGCATTCATGCTGCATCGAAGCAGCGTGGTGGTAAGAAGGCTGTTCGCGAACTCGTATACTCGTTGCTCGACGGCCATACATTCATTTTCGAGGTAAGTACACTGCACACCATACTGTCGACGTACTGACTGAAGTCTTCTAGGATGGGGAGGCACAACAGGGTGCCTTCCTCAACGACACCATCCAGCTCACCATCAACGAGGTTTGGTTCCACAATGGCAGCGCGGATGGGGTGTTCTTCAGAGAGGAGTTCTGCAAACCGGAAAACGGCATATCGCCGCATCTCATTGCGCTAGTCTGCGCAGTAGTGAGTTCTTTCGCTATCATCGCTTCTTTTCACTTTCCTTTGGTTGACTATTCTTCCAGATTGAATGCTGCCTGCACGAGTGGCGAACTGGCGAACGAACCTCGATCAAATTCTCGACTGAGCGTTACTGCGAGACGTACCGAACTTACGTTGCGTTGCTAGGCAAGATCGGGGAGCGGAACGATGGGGAAGGTCTCAGGAGACTCGGTCGTCGTATTGCCAAGCGAGCCCAGTACGTATCTGCCTTTCCGTCCACAGATCTTACTGAATTGTTCGTAGGAAACACGCTGGTATTAGCGCGGATGGAACAGTCGAAATCGCGCTCGACAGAGATGCTATTGACTCCGCCGCGGATGAGCTGGGAAACCTCTCGGAGGGTGACGACGATGACGACGACGACGAGTAATAGCTTCTTTTCTTCCTTCTCGATGACCGTGGCTTCGAACCGTATGCACGACTATTTCGCTCGACTAATTATTTCTGTATCCGTCGCTCTAATTACTGCCTGTATGCTCCTTTATATATTTTAAAATCGAATTTATTTATATATTTATTGTCCTTCGCAAGGTGCATGTGCGTGTACATGGTCCAGTATAGCTCGGATAGTTCTCATAGCACACGTACATCCCTCTGTCTGTAGCGCTATGTGCGTAGACCGCGCAGCTATGCTGTGCTATGTCACCTATGCTGTGCTATGGACGGTTACTCCTGCGCTATGTGGTGCTATGAGAAATGGGCTGGGTCTATGCAACTATGGGACCTATCGAGAGCTATGAACGCTATCTACGTCTCCATATGCGGAGGTCATTTTCCTGATGATGCTTACGCTCAGGTACATCATCTGGACTTTTGCACCGCGGTAAAGGCAGGGGAGGGAGTACGCAGTCGGAGGGCTTCGTGGATGATATCTGGCTCCCACAAGGTGGGGGACTTGGTGCCTTTTTGCAGGCAAAAGCGCACTTCTTTTCGCGAGGCCCAAAGTCGCCGTAGTTGTACTCGTCGCCTGCCCAATGTTGATAGCTTTTGTAGTAATCTTCGTCTCCAGCTGTCCAGCCTTTCAGTGCGTCAAAGGGGATAGTATGCGTGACCCTCCATGCTACAGGATTCGGATTATATATTGTCTTGTAAAGGCTCTTCAAGGCGAAGTCCATAGCCTTCCCTTTCTCCAGCGTGAGCTAAAGATCGAATGTCAGTAAACGGAGAGATTTTAAAAATAATGCAAGCGTACCCCTTTACCAGTGATATTAGAGCATATAAATGCTCGAGCGAGATCGATACTATTCAAGAGTTAGAGAGCGAATTTCGTCGATATACTAAGTGTACGTACATCAAAGTCTGTGCCTTGACCTGTGTTTGCGGAAGACCGAAATTCTCAACGTGCTCTGTGAATTGGACGGCCGCCTGGCAATGAAAATATTTGTGAATTGGTGAGCATTGTCATTGAAAGAAGGATGGCCCACATGATACGCCGCAGCCTTGCCAAATAGTTCATGGTTGTCGAGGGATTGGTATTGTTCGGGGGTCAGACTCATGAACTGCGCCGATTGTTGTCGTCAGTCGAAGCTCGTAGAAAATCAGTGCCGAGAAACTTTACGATGTGATGCGCCTGTCTTTCTTTGGAGTTCGAACCGAACATTTCGACGAGAGGAAGATGTGCTGCTCGCTGGGGTTGTCGAAGCGGAGGGTTATTCAAGTTGGAATGTTTGGATAGACGTGAAGGCGTTATATAGATATCGGAAGTCGATATCCTGTGCTGGGTGGAAATGGGGAGGCGGTCAGTACCATTTTTGTAAATCTCTCTCTTTCAGAGTCGGAACATGAGTTAGTCATTATCTTCAAGACGGCTGTCGTCATTTTCACATACCTATTTTCCGCTGGAGGCGGCGTATGTCCAGAATTTTGATTTTAAAAATAAAATCAGCTGCGGTACTGAAATCCAATAGCGCGTGTGCGACATTGGAATCTCAGTCGAACTCGGCGCGAAAGGCAAACCCGCTAGTTCCTGCGTCGAGCGGGTCTCGTGCCTACGAATATCGAAGCATGGGGGTTGATAAATTCCGACTCTGACGACGGCCGATGCATATCGATGAAGATCTCGTCGGTAGCAGCGCCTCGCCCGCAGAGCACGTCCTATGCATTAAATGTAGGCACTCCTCCGACCGATTCTACGGACCCATAGAGATAGATCTCTTCGGAGACCTCCGTAAAACTTTGAGTAACAAGCATAGTGTAAGAGATTCATCTACGTTCAGACCCGCACTGATGCTGCCCTCTCTTGAGCGCTGATAGCATGCCTTGCATGAATCATAATTTAACAAACCTTCGAGAAACGGGCGCCTACGATCGCCTATAATATCTATCGACGCCTCGATTGCATTCTCACTCTCAGGTCGATCAGCCACGGAAGGCGCAGAGTGCCTGAAATGGGGTTGGAGTCGTTGTAAGAATGTACTGCGCCTGCGCACCTCTGCGTGAGTTCGGCCTTCTGAGCCGCTAGTCTTCGGTGTCCATCACGGTTTTAAACTTGGTCTGTTGGAGTCGACTAAGGACATATTTGTATATATGCCTAGAAAGACGAAGTGTGCGAGAAGTGTTCTTGATGATCAAGGAGTGCAAAAGATAACGGAATACGTACAAGATATTCCACGGCGGAAGTCGTTCTGCATGATCGACGTTACCAGTTTGTGTTTATTATCGAAGTTTCCAAGAATACTTGATGAATTTAAGAACCAAGAATTACGCATCGCCGCTCGTCTGAGACCTAACATGTCGTCCTGGCAGCTTAGCATGATTTTCTCGGGCGACCCGAAGCTGTATCAATTATAGACATATCAAAGGACATTCGAGAAATCGAAAGTTCGGGACCCGCCTTAGACTACGAAAATCAAGAAGGGGCTGAGTCCCCGATCCCCCCACGAGGCAGAGTGCTTTCGCTCGCCTTTCCAAGTCGATCGCCATTACAGCCAGATGAATACAGTGCCTCCTATGCCGTCAAAGATTCAAGAAGAGATTGGCTATCTGTCCGCGAGATTCTCATGACGACGCTCAGCATAGATGACAGCCTCAGCGACAGCAACGGGGCTTACCTCTTTCATCGACTAGGATCATCTTTCTTTCCTACGGACCGGTGAAAGCCCGATGACCTATGCTTTCAACTTTCGCGCGAAACCAGGAGTCCACGCTTACGCCGAGTCCTCGACACTGCCGCCGATCCCCAAAGCCAACTGAATGGAAGGCAATCTCTTTTGCTCTTGATTGACGTCGGCCTATTACGAATATTCTTCTCGACATCTTAGCACTTCGATGCGGCGTACTCAGAATCGGAAGCTGAAAGTTTGAGGTAAGATCGGATCCAACTTCAAGTTGAACCCGCGTTCACGACGGCTCTTGGCGAAACAGCTTTGAAAGACAGAATCAGTTACAATCTAGAAATTTTATTCCAATATCTACGCACCTCTTTGAGATTCACAGTACATCGCCTATGAAGCTGTAGCAAATCCAACGTTCAATTGTGACGGTTCGAACGAAAGCCACAGTTGCCAAACCGACCTGCCGCCAAAAGCCGAGTCCATCTCGGCAATTGCCATGCGGCAGAAATCGTCAATTTTTTTCTCTCTTCGATTCGACGTTACAGCCGTTACGGTGCCCATCCATCCAACCGCATATCCATCTTCCTGCTGCTTTCATTCAACACATCTGAGAAATCTGCTGTCAGAACCTCCGATGAACGTACAAAGATCCGCGAAATTCAAAGATATGCTTACCTCCGATCGTGGACGACAGGTGAATTGAGGCAACTCTGTCGGTAGCAAGGCATTACGGTAAGCTCAACAGTCATGGTAGGTCGGTATTTCGAAATGCTGACTTTTGAGAAAGGAATAGGCTGTGTCAATGATGCGATGTCACCACTGCAACCCTCGCACTCTGAGCCAAATTGGCAGCATCGTCCTCCAGAGAACGCAAAAGGTCGCGATATCGTTTCGAAGTAATTGGGATTATGAAGATGACTAAGTGAGTACTTCATTGCTAATATTTTACTCAGTGGTGCTGATATTCATCGAAGAGCGCTGATTCCTGAAATAGACCGTTGAGCGCCGCTCGCTCGGTATATGATGGCGCAATATCCAAGGCCATGAGAGCATTCCACCTGAAGCCTCACGTACTCTTCCAAAGAGACTATCATGAGCTCGCCGTCGTCGAAGCACACCGTCTTCGTCCTTGGGGGCACAGGGACGACCGGTTCATCGGTCGTGAACGGGCTTTTGGAAGCTGGCAAATACGTGCGTCATTCTCTGAAGTAAAATTCTGCATAAAGATCTCACGTTGATCTCCTTGCAGCACGTCATAGTCGGAGTCCGATCATCGTCGCTCGAAAAGCCTGAGGTGTCCAAACTCCGAGAGCGCGGTGTCGAGATCAGAGCTATCGAGCTCACTTTTCCGCCAGCAGAGCTCGACGCGGCGTTGAAGGGAGTCGACACAGTGATATCCACCACATATTACACGGAGATCGATAAGCAGGTGCCCTTGGCAGACGCTGCAAAGCGTGTTGGGGTTAAGCGTTTCGTGCCAGACGATTGGGCGACACCGTGCGTGCGCGGAGTGAGGAAGTTCTATGATCAGGTATGATTTCCTTTCTTTTGGCTTCATCATGTAGCTGATTCATCGAGCATCTAGAAAGGAGCGATCCAGGACTACGTCAAGTCCATCGGCTTGGGATATACGTTCATCGATGTTGGAATATGGTGAGAGCCATAAATTCTGGAAGTCGTAGGTTGTATCTGAATATATACATTTCGTTCACTTTATAAAGGACGGTGCTCGCATTTCCGGAAGACAAAGAAGAGACCGAAGATAGTTTCATTCCATCCAAGTCCCATCGGATCACCGGAACAGGGAACGTAAAGAACGCTCTTACGCACATCCCCGACATAGGAAAGTTCGTCGCAGAGATAATCGATGACGAGCGGACGCTAAACAAATACGTCTTCTGTTGGGGCGACGAGAAGACGCAGAACGAGATTTGGGAGATCGCTCGGAAAGCTAAAGCTGATGCGAGCGGCGGTCCTTTGAAGGCGAAGCCGGTATTCGAGAGCGAGGAGGACGTGCGGACGAAGCTCAAGAATGCGAAGGATTGGTCGATACAGCAGATTGGGGAGGAGTACAATTGGAGCATGTATATTCGGGGTGACAATAACGTGGAAAGCGCGAAGAAGCCAGAGTACGGAGGGGCTTTGGACGCGAGGGAGCTCTACCCACACATCAAGGTTTCGTCCGCTGAGGATATAGCGAAGGAGTTGTATAAACAGTAATCAGTAATCTGACCCAAAGGTTCGCGAACCTCTGTATTGTAATGTTTATAAAACTGATGATCAGTGATAATAGTATCCATGTACGAAGAACGATCGGCCTTCAATGCATCTCCTTCGGTATCGGGTGGCGTGTAAAAACCATGTCGTCCTTGCGACTTTTACATGCGCTTCCTGTATAACCCAGAGCTATATCGATTAACGTGTCAGAAAGACGTTCAGAAAAGTTAGTGTCCCGCCTTACGCTATGAGAAGCTTCCGTCGTTCAACGAGGAAATGCAGCATCGTTGCCTTTCCAAGTCGACCTTCATCATAGTAAGATGAATACATCGCCTCCTTTACGACGATCTGATGACGACGCTCAGAAGAGAATCTTAGCGACAGCAACTACAGTGGGCTTACTTCTTTTTCGACTAGAGTTGTCTTACGTTCGTGTACCCTTGAGGCACAGGAAAATACCGTATTCCTTCATCTTGAAAGCGACACCCAGGAGTCCTTGCGCACGAGTCCTTGACACTGCCCACTGAGTCGACGGTTCCCCGATCTAGCTTGAACGGAAAGCAATAGGGATGTACAAAGTTGAGCTACCAACGCTAGCCAAACCACCGAAAAGGAAATCGGTAGCTCGACGCGACTCGCGTCTAGGGTTAGTTGTGACTGGTAAAATGATAGAATAACCTGCAGCAAACCACCTCGGACAATTCAAGTGCATATATGCGCCTTTAATACTCTCAGACACCCCTCAAAGGTCGCCTGAGCTCTTACATTTGTGGCCATGAACTTAGCGGGTTCCGAAAGCTCACCAATACGGTATGAAGCTCTTGATTGACACGTCGACCTGCCACGAATCTTCGTCCCGGTTCGTCGAAACTCCAGCATCTTCAAACTCGGAGGCTTTGTGGTTATAGCCTGTCGTCAACGGAGAGTTCAATCGGATCGAATCCACTCCGCATGCAAGACGTCTTTATTCGTTCAATCAGCCTGACTCGGACATGACCAATTGTGACGTCGAAATCGAATTGCGATATCAGCCCACCTCATGAAAATCAGGCTATTCGTCCATGAATTTGTAACAACTTCTCCGTGACGGTACGAGCCAAAGTCATACGAGTCGCTCATTTGCTGCGTCGCCAAAGCCGAGCGCAACTCGGGAATTGCCGTGCGGCAAAACGTGGCCATTTTTTTCTCTCGTCCGAGTCGTGCTGGCAGTTTCGCTTATCGTCAAAGTACTGTCTTTACCATTTGACAACCAAAGCTCTGCTCAAAAGGACGAGAGCAATGAATCTCATGTATTTGTTTGCATCAACCTCTGATCAGGGAGCCAATGGCTTGACAAATCGTGCGTTTGCGACTCCACTACGTACTTACACTGTGCGTGTAAAAAGAAAGTGCAGGTTCAAGCCCGTCGATCTGTGGGTAATAATATGGTGCGTTTTTCTGGGATACCGTGACATAGTGTAACATGGGAGGTATGTCGAAAAGCGGACTCTCTCAGAGAAAATTGAAAGAGTTTTGTTCATTTTCCTACAGGAACAACTGTCGCCCATAGCGAAACGGCTCCTCTATGGCTTGTCACCTTTGGAGCTGCGTTCCCTTCCAACACTTTACCGGCTTCAAAGAAGAAACTGTGCGTAATCTTCGCTTGCAAGAAAAATTTAGTTTCTAATTGGATCTCAGGGTGCGTCAAATGTGCGAGCCACTCTTCTCCGGAGAACACAAGGACATCACACCATCATGATTTTCGGTTGGAAACATAAACGTGACTCTGTGAGTGAATCATTGCTAAGGATGTGCACGAGGCTGCTTGTATTCATCGAAATAGACAGTAAAGGGCCGCTCGTTCGATATATAATGCCCAAACGTCAAAAGAGCATGCCGTCTGAGGCCTCACACCCGTTTTCGAACGTACAATCATGAGTGCAAAGCACACTGTCTTCGTCCTTGGTGGAACCGGGACGACTGGCACGTCAATCGTTAACGGGCTTTTGGATGCTAGTAAATACGTGTGTTCTTCTTTTATTTGCTTTTCCAGTGCATCGTGATCTGATACCTACCTCCTTGAAGCGCGTTGTAGTGGGCGTCCGACCATCGTCGCTCGAAAAGCCCGAGGTGTCCAAACTTCGAGAGCGCGGTGTCGAGATTAGGGCTATCGAGCTCACGTCTTCGCCAGCAGAGCTCGATGCTGCGCTGAAAGGAGTCGACACTGTAATCTCCACCACACACTTCACGGAGATCGATAAGCAGGTGTCATTGGTTGACGCTGCGAAGCGTGCTGGCGTCAAGCGGTTCATCCCAGATGACTGGGCATCACCTTGCGTGCGTGGTGTGATGAAGATCCATGATCAGGTATGAATTGCTCGTTACATCCTCTCTTGTTGCGTTACTGACTACGTCGAAAGAAACGGGCGATTCAGGACTATGTCAAATCCGTAGGATTGGGCTATACGTTCATTGATGTCGGATTTTGGTGAGTGTGATACAGATTGAAGTTAAGTGGTTCATAACTGAATACCAACATATATGCACTCGCTACGCAAAGGATGGTACTCGTATTCCCCGAAGACAAAGAAGAGACTGAGGATATTTTCTTCCCGTCGAAGTCCCACCGAATCACTGGAACAGGAGACGTCAAAAACGCCCTTACGCATATCCCTGACATCGGAAAGTTCGTCGCAGAGATAATCGACGACGAGCGCACGCTGAATAAATATGTCTTCTGCTGGGGCGACGAGAAGACGCAGAACGAGATTTGGGAGATTGCTCGGAAAGCCAAGGCTGACGCGGGTGGCGGTCCTTTGAAGGCGAAGCCGATATTTGAAAGTGCGGAGGACGTGCGTACGAAGATCAAGAACGCAAAAGATGGATCGTTTGCACAGCTCGGGGAGCAGTATAACTTGAGCACGTACATTCGAGGCGACAACACCGTTGAGAACGCGAAGAAGCCGGAATATGGAGGGGCTTTGGACGCAAGGGAGCTCTATCCGCACATAAAGGTAGCGTCTGCCGAGGACTTCGCGAAAGAATTGTATAGGCAGTAAATAGGTTGCGAAATTTTACTGTCGTACGAATAATATACAAAATACATGTTCATTGATACTGCTACCATCGGAAATTCGACTTCAGAATTCCGAGCACCACTGGTTTCCAATCCATTTCATAGCGGATTGCCAGGATGGCGTGTGCGCTACCGACGTAGTAAACGACCACATGCACGTATACAAAGAACGATCGACCCGCATCATCTTCGTTATCGTGAAGCGAAATGTCCACAACTTGAATCTTGAACGTTCGTGGACTCGAACGAGGATCTGCTGGTTCGTCCTGTCTTGGGGGTAATTCCGTCCATCCGTTCATCAATACATCGTGAAGGAGACAAGAGAGTCCTCTGTTCGTGGTTACGTCAGGATTGAAGATCGAGTGTTCGCTGATAGAGAATAACTTTTTGTCGTCTATGCATACGTCGCAGGAGGTCCAGTCTTGACTTAAAAGAGGACATAGATTTTCGCCGTCGTTTCCGCTGCTGCTGCGGTACCAACCCAGGACGTCCACTGCAGATTTTTTATGCCGTTGTTCTTTGTGTCTCGTCATAAACATGCTGTACACATCTTTGGATTCTTCGGGCTCTTCTGATGTGCTCATGGTGATATTGGGTCGTAAGTTTGGTGGGCCGATTACGTGAAGTTTAAGACGATTTCAAGGCGCATTCAGCGTCGAGAAGCCGTTAAAACATTGCGCGCAACATTTCCTGCGGATATCTTTAACGACAGCATCAGAAAGCATTTAGTTTAATGTATTCGAGCCAGTGCGACTTACTCAAGTTTGAAAATTGCTATAATTACCCACTCTTTGGTGCTTTGAAGCCAGTAGTCGCGTCACAATTGCTTTCCCCGCATTCTTGAACCATTCGCGGGAGTCGCTTAGTAGTCGCTGTTACAAAGTATGTCACCTTTATGGTTACATTCGCTTTGAAGTTTGAAGACTCACAATGTCTATTGCCACGATCCCATCGCATTCAAGTCGGACCCTACCAGCGGAAATCCGACTTCAGTATACCGAGGACTATTGGTTTCCAATCCATTTCATAGCGAATTCCTAGCATTGCGTGCGTCTTGTAATGGAATAGCACTTGCACATGCACAGAGAAAAAGCGGCTTATTTCGTGAGGATCATCAGAGATCTCGATCTTCTTGATTTGCATCGTTATTGGAGTAACATATGGTGGCGTGTCAATTCTTGGGTATAGATCCGTCCACCCGTTGGCAAAAATGTCGTGGAAAAGACAGTCAAGGCCCCTCGTTGAAGTTATGTCGGGATTGAGATGCGCGTTGTCACTGATGGAAAAGAGTTTATTGTCGCCATCATATACCTTGATCGCGAAAAAAGAGTATTCGAGGCTCCATGGCAATTCGCGATTCGCACCTTCTGGGCCACCACTGTGATACCATCCCAATAGATCCACTCCAGACCTAGGATGTGCTTTATTTTCACGTTTTGATGGAAGTAGATCGTATATTTCTTGTGTTATTTCGTCATCCTTAGTCCGTTGGATTTTCTTCTCTTTAGCACTTCTCCTTTCGACACTGATGCTTGCTCTTGGTGTCGGCATCGGCATCGGTTTCCTTTCGGTTTTGAACAGTCTACGAGTCCGCGATGCGGCCTGGTGGAGATGAGCATCGAATTCAAAGAAGATATTAATAAAATGTAAGAATGCATTAGCTATCATCGAGTGAGACTCACGCGAGTTCGCCAAATTTTGCAAAGTGGGTTTGTCGGTCATTGCATGCCAGCGTCGAAATTCAAAGGTAATCGGATGTCTCCGGACCATTGCAGCTTCGGCTCTTCCGTCCTCCTGCAGGGAATGTCGACCAGTAGGTACAAAATCAATGTGCACGTGAATTGCGAATCACCAGCGGAGAACACCGAATGGCGTCGATTATTGGATGTCGTCGTTGTTGCGAGTACGAGCATTGGATGACGACGTTGGCATATAGACATCGATTCGTGGAGATAAGGCGATCTCCGAAACGCCAACTCATCTAGAAATCTGAACGCAAAGATGGTTTAAAGTATCGTTCGACAGGTGAAACCCGTCAACGAGCAAGATTGGTGCGCAACCTTACGTGTAAGAGACTGGATTCTCCCTCCCAAGCACGCCAGCACGCTGCGCTCGGAGAATCAGCGTAGCCGCACGGGTGTCAGATAAAGATTTGTATTTGATATCGAGAACGACTCACCTCTTATCGTCGAGGAACTGCACCAAATGCAACATTCTCCGCAGAGACACCATTAATATTGTCGCCAGACCCAATTCATTTCCGATGTAAACGCGTCGACGTCGCCCATCATCCTATGCCACTCCGCGCTCGATCCAGTACTACAGTAGTAGCCTCCAAGCACAACCAAAGCGGAGTTGAAGCCGCTAGGAAACCCAGTCGTCGGTCGTGGACTCGCGGAGAGGCCTTCAAGTTCGAGCCCAGATATTCGTTCCTTCATAACGATTGTCCGCCGGGAGGCGCAGATACGTCAAGTAGCATAGTGTTTCGATTGTATATGTTCGCAGTGATTCTCGAAGAGGCTGCTGGAGGTTTGAATAGAAGTTTTTGCGAGGGATGCGAGCTGAGGACGATCGGTAACAAAATTTAGCAAAATCGTATATTATCGTTACCAAGACACGTACAGAGTCAAATTCTTCCATCAATGCAATGCATTGCGATGGCTGTTTGGTAGTTGTGAGAGGAATCGTGCCGACGAAGCGGTGGTTGAGGAGAGGAAGTGATCACGCTGACAGCGGCTGACCACGCTGGCTTGGTCTGGGGCTGGGCAACGCCTGCAAGGACCGTGGCTGTTTGTCCATGTTTGCTTTGTCAGCGGCCACGCACCGGCAAAGCCAAAAAGTGCTAGCCTCGTTCCCTGGCGTTCCTTTTGAGCGGAAAGTAATAGCGGGGGAGAGGAACGAGGAGGAGAACTAGTACTGTAGGTAATCAGTTGGGAATGAAATGGCGGATGAGAAATTTTTATGTCATGGGGGTGTCGAGCTTCTGAGGTCAGTTCCGCTCAGGAACGCCTGGGTTTGTCGTCCTCATGGCTATTGCTGTCCTAACGGCAGACTTCGGCAGCCATCACACTCTTCGGAATTTGCCGTTTGCGCCTCACTATTGTCCAGCACCCAACGAGATTTGCTTTCCATAATTCAAAATCACATTTGAATACCTTGGGATGAATGTCATCGTAACGAATAGCTACCAAGCTCATATATTATATGCAATACAAAGCTATGCAAATGTGGAGATAAATTAAAAGTCATGTTGAAAGCCAAGTGGGGATGTGCAAGACAATGAAACGTTCAGACTTTGACTCGAGCTTCTCAGGTTCACAGATCGTGAAGAGGATTCAAGGCCACGGACCCGATTATGGCCTTCGAGCGTTCGAGGGTAAGCACGGTGGCACAACCGAGTAAGCGAACCGAATGCAATTTACGATCAAGGCCCAGTATGATGAGAATCGGTTTTGCTGGGTCCTATTCGCTTGTGCGCAATGATTGGGAGTGTCCGTTATCGTGAAACTCATTTGAGATTGTCTATACGATATTCAGGTCAGCTAGTGAATAAAAAGCGAGAACTTGTCGGCACACCTTAAAACTCGCTTTTGCATTGAGTCCTCATCCTCCTTCAAGTAGATCCATCGCGTCGTCAAGTCCGTCACAGTAGTCGAAGGCACACCATGCGTAGCAGAGAGTCCACTGACCCATCCTGTGAGGTTGAAGTTGTCCGAACATGTAGCAAGCTCGGAGGTCGATGGTCCGTTGGTTTCAATGATCTTCGTTCGCTTTTGTTTGCGTTAGCAATTTTTCGGGCGGTGGAAGCGTGTGCGTTCGCTCGCCGCGGTGGCTCGTGTGAGAGCCCTCGATGGGCTCGAGATTGATCGCAGACGAGCATAAACGACGTAGAGGGTAATTGCGACGAATATTGATACAACGGGAACATCGCTCGAAGGTAATCCGTGTCGTTTTTTGGCGGATGGGAATTCGGCGATGAGCGTGATGGGATCAATGCCGCAGAAGCCGTAGGGACAGCAATAGCTGTAATGCAGGGTAAGCCAGACCTTCCTGACGGAAGTAGGCCTTACGGCCTCGAGGACCCTCGTACGTAAATTTCTCTCAGGCTCTCTAGTCTATGAGACTTCTGGATCAGGAAGGTCGGGTACGAGACTAAAAAAGTGCTCCTTCTCATCCAAATCACCCAGAACGAAATTTCTCGCCCCCACAACCCTTTTTCGGTAGTTTAAACCCGTAGTTTACTTTGTTAAGAATATACCTCGGGGACCTTATCTGTTTCGAGGCAAAATTCGATGATCTAATTTTTGAGGTTTCAAAGATTGGGCTACACAATTCTTTGCTGTGCTCTGAAAAGCTCCTAAAGGACAAGGTCCCCGAGCTACAGACTGAACAGACGACCCCCAGTTGAAAGAATTGCAATTGGACCTGTTGCGGCGGAGAAATTTCGTTCTGGGTGAAAGAGGTGCGAAAACGCGTCCTGGCCTTTGACGCGGCGCGCGCCACGCTTGTCACGCTCGTGACAAGCGTGCCACACCGGTAAAAAATGTCGTTCCTCTGTACCACCTAGCTGTAGAGTATTTCATATGAGCTGCTGTATGAATATAGGTATGCTTAGTCCCCATTTAACATTTATTTCACCTCTATCTAGTCTATAATGTACCGTCGAGCGATTTGTATGCCTCTGCGCGTCGTGATTGCCAAAAAAGGACTCTCGCGTAAATTACTATGCTGAGTCATCAAGACACAGGGTTTGCGGGCGTTGCCCAGCCCCACTAGTACTTGGTCCACGGTCGCGTCTTTCCTCCTGCCATCATCGCCGTGCATCCATCCTTCAACTGTAGTCGAATTTGTTTGACCGTTGTCCAGGAAATATTGGCACGCTAATATACAACTATTTGGTGGCTAAGACAGTCTCAAATCTTGAAGGATGGTCGATTAGGAGCGCCGAAGTTCGAAGTTGGCCCGTGGGCATCCTTCTCTGTCACGGCACTCTGGACGAGTTGACGGACACTGATGCAAGACAAGGTACGATCTTGCAGAAAGATCTCGTGAATAGATAATAAAAGCTTATATATGTGATCGTAGAGCAAGACGATCTCACTTTTGGGACTTCAAACGGACCTCATCAGTCGCCGTGAAGCTCGCACTGGCAATGACTATGAAGCGTCTCGAAGTGCGACAGCATTACTTGGGCGCTTCAGTTGCGAAGTCAGATGAAGGGTCAACTAACAGGTGTGCTATCATCTTCTGCGAAAAATACTTGCGTCAAATAAATGTCGATCTCTACTCCAGCTTGTTTCGCTGGATGTACTAGTACATGTCGACATTTTGACGCGTTCCCCCAACGAAATGCCTCGAACACCTCTCTGGCATTCCTCGACATAATTTAGGTGCGTCTTCAAACCCATCATTCATGCATAATCAACTAATCTCACAAAACTTGTATTGATATAGTCCCAATCTCATCCTCGACTGAGCACGTCGACCTCACGTGCACCGCGATTCCTCGTCACGAACGCGTCTGTCTTCGTTATGCCACTCGAAATGAACTTTTGGCTCTGAATGCGATCTTTGCACGAACGACGACGTCTTGCAGATACTCCCGGTGCATCCAGCGCGTACTTGACCTTCTCATGCCCTCTAGAGTCGACAAACAACGTCCCGTCACCTCGATTTCGACGAGGACCAAACGCGTCGCCAGCCATTCTACAGGGTCTTGTTGTGTTCGTATAAGAACAACCGAAGGAGGCGGCGAACTCCCTTCCATCTTTTGACAACCTCCCTCAAGCATCCCTGGCAGCTTCAGCGTCTAAACATTTCTCGATTCGTCCTCATCGCATCTCCGCGATGATTGACTTCGTCTTGAGGACTCTTGAGGTTCTTCTGCGACTTATTCACGATTTTCTCTTGTTTGCGGAGTACGTCATTCTCGCTTTTGATCTCAACCCATTTGTTAAATTTCCGTTTTCATGGCTGCAAGAGACCCTACCTTCAAACCGGAGAGCCTCACTCATCAGGTCCTACTCGTAATATGCATCGCCTACGTCTACGTGCTTTTCTTTGACGTGCTGCCGAACAGCACTTTCGGCCGGTTCCTCATCACCCTGTTTGTCGCGAAACCCAGCATCACTTCCGTGCTTCACGTTGCGGCAACCAATATTAAAGACCCTCTCTTCCCGGCTCGGGCGGCGCATTGGCTCGTCCACCACACGATGTGGCTGACATGGACACTCATCCGTTGGGCGCTACGGCAGCTTAGGATTATGTACCACATCGCAGCCTTTCTCTCACTTGTCCTCGTCTTGACCGTCGGCTATCTCGGTGCCAAACTGTGGGTCTCTTTGGAACGTACCGCTGCCTTGGAAAAACTGCATACCGACGTTGGAGTGTCTACGCCCTCGGTGACAATCCTATAGACTCTGTAAACTAGAATCCAAGCAACATGATATAAAACGCCGAGAGACTTTGAACAATGGTCCTCGGGCATCTTATGGTTTACAATATCTTTCGTCTACCTTTCTGTCGGGAATCACTTTGCTGATGGACTCAGAATTCTGTAGGATGCGACCAGGCGATCACGCTCACTATGCTCGACACCTTCTCGATGCTTTCCAGTGCGAATCCTGTGCGCTTTTTAGACTTTGTCACTCGTTGCTGAGGGCAACCTCGGACTGCCATGCGACCTCTTCGACGAAGAAGATGTCTGGAAGATCTGGGTGCTCTAGACCTGCGGCCCCGTTCGATATGAGTGAAATTTTTTTGCGACTTAGTGAGCTGTTCTCTGCTGGATTTCTGGGAAGGGGAAATTGCGTAGACTTTGGAGATTTCACGATTTTCACAAGATCGGTGACACGGTCAGGTGATTGCGTAGCGTGATGGACGACGACTTTTGAGTTTGTGTTTGACGCGTCGCGCGTCGCGCTCCTCTCTGAACGACAATCATCCAAAGCTTTCTGCCATCGACGTTTCTTACAAGTCGTCGAAGAAATCGCGGACGTCTACGGACGCTATAACGACAAGCAAAACTTGGCGCAAGTGGAGAAGATCTCCTTGCCAAACTCTACACCCCGAGCGAGGCAGCGACTTAGTCTTGGAGTCGGTACTTAGCCGCAACGATTGACGGGTAGCATGTTGTTTGCTAAGATTGGAGATCGGGACGGTACATGACGGTACTAATGACGCAGTGGGTGCTGCAATCGAAGGTATTTTACAATATTGTAGGGAACTTCACCCATAGAATTTATTTCCTACATGTAGGACTGGATTAATCACGTCTGCGCCGATGCGATTAACACGACGACTACCGTATGTCATACTCTGCGCCTGAAGCAACTGAACACTCAAAAAGTGGGTCCGTGACTCCGTTGGACGTTACAAATCAATTTACGCGAGGACGACTGCTTATTCAAGTCGAGCGTAGGTATACCAGGACGGTGCATCGGTTCGACACCTCGAAAGCAAATAAATCTACTATCTTCCACTAGAAAATTACAGATCAAATCTCATCAACCAAAACGTTTGGAAGAATCGGGACTACAAGTGATAGCAATCACAAACTGTACGTATTTCGAAAACTATGAAACATAATTCGTACACATCGTTAACAAGATTGCAAGCATCGAAGTCAAAATAGATGGGGGAAATAGTAGCTCCAGGTCGAAACTAAGTAGGCTTCGGAGGGGAGGAACCAAAGCTGACGAAAACTCTCAACGATAAGGAAGGTTGAAGAGATCGCGTACAAGGAAGGAATGATACGCTTAAGTAGTGACTCAAAAAAAACCAAGGTGACGTAATGGTATTTCCTGCTGAAGTACTGCCCAAAGTTGGTCCTGTGGATGAGATAGATCACAGTGGCAGCGAACCCGGACGACATGGCAACCACTGTGGCGGCACGCCATATGACTTGTTCTGCCAACGAGGGAAACTGCTTCCACCACCCAAGCAGATGGAGCGAGTTGTAGAGCAGAGGAACTACCGAAATTGAAATATAATCGATAGCCTTAAGCTTGTTCTCTGACTTCGCAGTAAGCGATAATGCACCAAAGAGGTCGTGGAAGGTTGGTGATGTCTCGTGCAAGAAATAAGAAGAAAAAATGGATTTGGGATCCACTGGCAGAGACCCAAACTTCGTAGCTGATTTTGGGCGAAGAAGATCAAATACGTTGATGTCTTGAGGGCGTTCTACGGGAAAACCACAGTAATGCATGTGCAGCAATATCATTGCCATACGAGTCGTCTGGAACCCACCCGAGGCACTGTAAGCAGCCTCGCGAAATAGCCGCGCCACTAATTTGCCTTTGAAAGGGTCTCGTCCGAGTCGTCGTACTCCGTCCAGAACCTCGTCCTTCGAAGCCTCTCTGAAACCAGGGTGCTCGGCTTCCCCAACACCAGCTAAATAAAGCAGAAATCTATATGCAGGACATTCCGAATTCTGAAATTCCAAAAATGCTTGGTTCCACTCGGAGAGGATATCCACAAGAAACGTGAGGTCCTTGGCGAGCTCTCTGGCTTGGGCGTCCGGGTTATCCACCAAAGAAGCATCCACCGGTAAAGAGTTAAATAGTTCTTCCACATCATCAAAGGTGGGATCCACTTGGTCAAAATCAAGAAAAATGTTGTTGCCGCGAACTGAACCTTCGAGTTGTTTGTCGAAGAATTGAACCCAACACCTCCATCGTGCTATTTTTGCATCATCCTCGGTGCGGACCTCAATTCCTTCGAGTGCCCTGCGTTTGTTCTCGATTTCCGTTACTATCCTCGTGCCAGTGGGCCCATCGACGTTGAAGGGTTTCGACCACCACGCGAAATACGTCAATAGAGTGCAGAGGCCGTGAGCCAGCGTAGAGACCTCCATAAGGCTCAACGGAAGGTTCTCTGCCAAGCGCGAGGCGCAGTTCACGATGAACCACACAACTTGGAGGGCGAGAACTGCTTTCCCCAAGCTATTCGATTTCGCCCTTTCCTTGATAGATTCGATTGTTGGGACGGTAAGGAGTTCTGTATATTGCCCCATCAAGAAGCGTACGCCGTTTGTGGATAATCTTGTCCGCTCAAATGTAGTATTCTCAAACGGCTCTCCAGTGCGAGAGTCGCGAACGTCAAGTTGAAAGCCCCCCATCGTCGCGTAGAATCCGTGGACAATGGTGAACTGAAGAAAAAAAGAAGAGTGTGAATTCCTTCGATGGTGGTGGATAGTAAGAACTCACCTGGATGTTAGGTTTTCTTTCTTTTGCCAAGTCCCTTAGTTTTCTCGCAATTGAGTATTGGTCGATCGCTCTCATTAGCAAGAGCGCTGGGCAGAAGAATGCCACGATCACCGTCGGACCTTTATTTCGGAGCATTCGCAGGACGCCAGAGATTGTCTGGCGAAACCAACACATCGCGGCGTTTAGCACAACATTTATGCATCCGATGCGTGTATTGGAGTGGACATCTCTGCCTGAAGCTTTCGGAGGAGGTTGGGCTGCGGGAATATCATTGTGGATTGAGCTCCAGATGCAGATGATGGTTGTGCTAAGACACAAGGTGATGATATCGAACGTTCCTCGACACGTAGGGTTAGCTGCCCATGCAGCGCGCCCCGGAAGTGGGGGTGTGAATGCGAAACAGGTAACGTTCATTCGAAGCTAAACAAGAGGCTGAGTTAAATATTCACATTTTTTATTTCAAGACTTCTGAGAGAAAAAAACGTACGAGTTCCTATGATTGAGAAATGCGCAGACGTCTTGAACACGATTTTGCCGGGTATTCGAAGACAAATAGGTGATATGGCGTTGGAGCGTCGCTGGCACCACAGGTTTTATACGGTATCGGAGAAATAGAAGGTTGACCATGGGCGTGCACTCTCGGTAGTCCAGGACAGAAGCAGGCACAGGTTTGCGGGTGAGTTGATAAGTGAGAGTTCGGCGTGTACAGATAGGAAAAGACGCCTATTGACACCTCATGGACGACTCCCGCTACAGTATATTTTTTAGCGCCGTACCCGGGCCGATTGATCGGTAGTTACTTTTGTCTGTTCACGTATTCTTGAACCTAAAGTGCGTGACACGGGCTTCGTCTGAAATGATCGTAAGTTCTCCACTATCCAAGATGAAATTAGAGAACTGCTTACAATTATTTCATGAGTTACAAAGGACGATGGCGGGGAAAGAGTATACAGGTGAAATTTTCATTTGTCGGTCCAGAACTCTTCGCAGCCACAAATTCAGATGGATGATAGTTGCGAATACCACTCATCGCTTCCACGGCACGACAATAAAACACGTCTGGGTAAGTTCAGAGACGCGCTTGATTTTGAACTGGCAACGTGTCCCGTATTCAGATCACATCTTTGCGAGATTTCCAAACGGGTTCCTTGATGTCCCGGAGAGACAAGCTGAAGGAAATGACGATGGTGTTGATATAAAACTTCGATCGACTGCAAAGCAATATTAGAGCACAATCATGAGGGCCAGCGACACGCGTCCGAACCAAAATCAATCCTTCTTGTCAAATTTACGAGGAGTTCGCACTGGAGTTCAGCACGTTGAGCTTCCGGAGACTATTCGCCGTACGGTGCTTCCAATCGCAGACGCCATAAATATAAGTCTGGAGTTTTCTTCGATGAAGGCTGGAATCGAAGCTCTACATCTCACCCGCACTTTTGATTCTGCACAGCTATATTTATTCTTCACTCTCAACATGAGGTAGTTTTCCCGATATCCGTGCACTCACCAAGGCCGACTTGTTCTTCGGATGACTAAATGTGCGTCCCGAGCTCGTCCTTTCAGCCCTCGATCCTTCTCCGTCTAGTACAAATCTCGTCAGCGTCGTAAGTAGCAGAACCTCATGTTCGACGTGAATAAGCTCAGTTCACTCACCGAAATTAAAGGCAGGATTGATTTCGACGCACGTATCGCCGTCGAGGTCCGACCAAGTTGGTTAGGCAAGTAGACTCAGACGACGCTCTCAAAACAATTACGAGGGCAGGCCGACGTGGAGGAACGGCAGTGCCTTGTCTCGAACATCCCTGTGATCCGCCAGGGGTAAGCCCGACGCTTTGTTCTCTGCTCCTCAAGATTGCGCTTGCGTACGAGTTTCTGGATGCTAACATGGCGTTGTGCAGGTTCTCCACGTGCTGTTTGTCTGCATCGCGAATTGAATGTTTGATGTTATCGTCGATGCCACTGAAATGGGGAAAAGACGAGGGGTTGAGACTCTTGCCCATGCTTTTTGAAGTCAGATATCAACGGTGAACGCACGTCTGTGGCTATCGGCCGTCATCAATCGCGAGCACTGGACGCGCTGAGGATTTCAAGCCTATCTCTGACGGATTTGATATAATAGCAAAAATCATAGCGGAGGCTTGGTGAATCCTCTGCTTATCCTGTAGTAAACAATGGAGGAATCTTCCGTGGATAACGCCAGATATATGCCGTCAGGTTCGTCCAATGCTTTCAACACGTCTGGTAGCCTGGAATGACAGATTTAATCGAATAGTTTCATGACAGTTCAATCGTGCCACGTACCAGAATGTTGAGAGCATCTCCGACATTGAGCAAGGTACGACGAAGAGGTTGTCTTTCTGGTTCGACAGCGACATTACCGCTGATCAGTTCGCAGAATACACCATTTGCATTTGAAGAAGCGCACTGAGCTTGGCCTACGTCCTCTCAAAGCACCTCTCTTACACTCTTGAAGGTCGATGACAGCGAGGTCCTCCCATCGCTGGGCTGGGATGGTTTTCGTCGCGTGGTTGTCGTGGTCGAAGGAGACGCCGAGTCATCGAGAAGAAAAGAGTGCAAGATGAATAATGTCAGCTAAATCGTAGGTATTTGGATAAAATACGATCACACACCATACAGGAGGTCGTTATACGTCGCGAAGAGGCTGCCGAACGCGGGGAACAGCGTCGACGACGACGAGCAAAATTGAGTCATTCGAAAGTCTTCGCCTGCCCACAGAGCATGAAACGTACAAAGACGTGATTTTCCATCGATTTCAAGCTATTCGATGGCTGTTTGATGCTTCAGACGAATTGTGCTGACGAGATGGTGGTTGGGGAGAGGAGGTGACCACGCTGGCGTATCCTCCGACGCGTCTTTCCTCCTGCCATCACCGTCATGCAACTTTCGTCGACTTCGGATGTCTGTTCTTCAGGAAATAGAGGCATGATAACGTCGAGATCGATACGTAAGGGAGTTTCGATTCCCGAAGGATGATCTGTTGTCATGAAGCTCGAAGTTGGGGCTATCTTGGGCGGCCTGCTGAGCCTTGCTCAGCCTGGACGAGTTGACGAACGCTGACTCGGACGCAAGGCAAGGTAAGCTACGATTTTGATACAAAAATCTTCCAGTAGAGGTATAATATGAGCTTAAATTTGTCATTGAATAGCAACCCGACCTCACGTTTGGCGTTTCAAGACCACCATCTGAGTCGCCGTGAAGTCTGCAAGAATGTCCCGAACCAGGGGAGCTCATAGCTTGCCGTGAGTGCTTCTAGTGAGAAGTTGATTGAAGGATTTAATATAATAATAAAAGGTGTGCTGTCATATTCTGTAAACAAAACTCGCGTCAAATCAATAACGATCTCTACTCAAGGTTGTCCCGCTGAACGTGCATGTCGTGGTGAACGACATTTTGACGCGATCCCCCAATTGAATGCCTCAAAATGCCTCTGGCGTTTCCTCGAAATAGTTTAGGTGAGTCATCTAACCCATCATGTATGCAAAATGGACAATTCTAAGGAGTCTAAATATTCGATCATATTGATGCAGTCTGTATCTCATACTCGACTGAGCGCGCGTCGACTTCACGTGCACCGCGATTCCTCGTCGCGAACGCGTCTTTGTTCATTATGCCACCCGAAATGCCCCCCCCCCCCCCCCCCTGGAACTTCTGGCACTGAATACTATCTTTGCAAGAGCGAAGATTGAAGCACCCGAAGCATCCGGTGTATACCTCGAGTCGCCCTCCCCCATCCTCTTAAGTCGGTGAATGATGTCCCTTCGACTCAATTTCGACGAAGACTAGACGCGATGCCGACCGCTCTGCAGGGTCTTGTTGTGTTCGTATAAAGAGTTATTCGATGTAGCGGCGAACCCCGACCTCATTTTGACATCCTACCTCGAGCATCGCTACCAGCTTCAGACTTCGCAGTCCTCGATTCTACGTTATCGCAACTCCGAGTCCACAATGCTTGAGCCTGACTTGATCGCTCATGCAGATCTTCAGCAGCTCATTCACAATACCATCCTGTTTGTGAAGTAGGTCGTTCTCACTTTTGACCACGAAGCAATCTCTAATTGTCGATCCACAGGTCTGCAACGGCTCTTTCCTTCCAGCACATCTCTGCCTCGGAGAGCGCCGGTGGTGCTGCTTATCAGGTCCTATTCGCCATTGCCATTGTCTTCACCTGCGTGCTCCTCCTCGAAGTCCCGCGGGACAGCACCATCGCGCGCAGGATCAAGCATCTCTTCAGTTCGACCGTGGAACCCAACATCGCTCCGAGGCTTTACGCTGTGAAGCCTGGTTACGAGACGCTCCTCTCCGTAGCTCGAGTGGCACATTGGCTCCTCCGCCGCACGATGTGGTTCACATGGACATCCATTTGTTGGACACTTCGGATTCTTAAGACTGTGTTCCACATCGTAGCCTATCTCTATTATGTCTCTTTTCTGCTCCAACTCTGTCTGGGTGTCGCACTGTGGTACTCAGAGGGTCGTGTCGCCTTCTTGGAAAGATTGCGTACTGTCCTTGGAGTGTCTAAGCCCTTGTTGGTGAAACTTCTGGGATCTGTTGCTTCTGTCAAGGTATGCTGCGTCATTTTCATTTCTAATCTTCGTAGGAATGAGACTAACTCTCTAAATAAGAATCCTAGCGACGTGGCGTAATACGTCGAGATTCGCCTATCCTTCAGTCAGGAATTAGCTGGCGGATGCGTTCATCGGGACACTCTAGGGCGTGCGATTCCGTTGAGATGAGTGAGTATCTTTGTGTTGGCTCTCGAAAAAAATCGAGCAGTTGCTGATTCGTCTTCTTTTCTTGCATGGAAGGATTGATTAGGTTGAGGTCGTTGGTCAAGCTTCGGTTTCTTGCATTACGGCTTAGATAGATTCAGAATGTAAAATTTTTCGATTGATTTGAGTTGTTGGTTCGGTTTCGGTTTGCTTGATCTTGGTTTGGTCTGGAATGTTGCTTGGATTCGGATCGGATTTCTTAGTTATTTGTTCATATTGCGCTGAATCCCACCGGAAGTATTCGCTCAAGATCTCGGAATTCTCGAACTCAAAAGTCTAAAATGAACGTCAATTGCATATTGAAAAGGGACAATAGGTTGTCAACTCACGTTGTCAAACTTGAGGACGTTGCGTCGACGAAATTGGGGGCCTTCCACCATTCTCCAGTAAGATGCCTACGAGCGTGCAAATGCCTTCATGCCTGACGTCCAAAGATTCGAATAGATGGCCGAACATCATAGCGGTGGTTTGGCGAATCCTCTGCTTATCCTGTAGTAGACGATAGAGGAATCTTCTGTGGATATCGCTAGGTAGATACCGTCAGGTTCATCCAACGCCTTCAACGCGTCTGATAGCCTACGGTGACAGATTAGATCGAATGGGTTTATGAGATTTCAATGATCGAAATAAAACGTGTCACGTACCAGGATGTCGAGAGTGTCTCTGACATTGAGCAAGGTACGACGAAGAGATTGTCTTTCTGGTTCGACAACGACATTACCGCCCGTCAGTTCGCAGAACACAATTATTCTCAAGTGAAGAAACGCACTGTGTTTGGCCTACATCCTCTCAAAGCACCTCTCTTGCACTCCGGAAGGTCGATGACGGTCAGGTCTTCCCATCGTTGGGCTGAGAGGGTTTTCCGTCGTCGCGTGGCCGTCGTGGTCGAAGGAGACGCCGAGTCATCGAGAAGAAAAGAGTTGCAAGATGAATGTTAGCTAAATCGCAAGAAATTGGATGAAATACGATTACGCACCATGCAGAAGGTCGTTATATGTCGCGAAAACGCTGCTTGCGGCTTGAGGATATGTCTTCGCGAGGGATGCGAGAGCAGGGAACTAATAGACGACCGCCAGCAAATTGAGTTGCTTCGAAGGTCTTTGTCAGTTTATAGAGCGCAAGACTTACAGAGACGTGATTCTCCATCGATCTAAAGTGCAACGATGGCTGTTTGGTGGTCGAGACGAATTGTGCTAGCGAGATGGTGGTTGAGGAGAGGAAACGACCACGCTGCTAAACCGAAGTCGCGTCCACATCGCGTCTTTCCTCCTGCCATCATCACGGTTGTACCGTCGCACTTCTCCCTTCGACGACCTTCGGATGGCTGTTTTCCAGAGGATACTGGCACGATACCTATGGCGTGTCTCTTGACGCTTAACAGAGATTCAATTCTCGAATTGCGAAGCACGGGCGCTCATAGGTGGTGAAGCTCGAAGTCGAAGAGAGTTGAAACCTGCCGCTGGATACTCAGTCGCGGCTCGGGATCCTTTGGATGCGTTGGCGAACATTGAAGCAAGGTAAGATCTTAAGGAGAAATTGTGCGGGAAGGATGTCCGCTTACATATTAATATTGATTGAACAGCGACAGGGATTCGATTCCGGGACTTCGAACGTCCGAGTCTTCGTAAAGCTTGCAAGCAACGTCAAACGTCTGGAACCGCTTTGGAAATATCTGGGCTCCTCTGGCGTGAAAATGTCTCTGTAAAAGGTGTGATATCCTCCGTTGCGAAAGAGACTTCGTTTGAATATTGACCTCTACTTTAGGTAGTCTGTTAGAGGGAACGCCGAAGCCGTGGTCAACTTTGTCGCGTTCCTTCAATAAACTACGCCTAACGATCGAGATACCTTGGGTGAGTTATAACTCCTATGAGGCGTCGTGAGGCGTCAAATATCGACGAGTTTAAGGGATCCTGATACTCGATCATATTAAAACACAGTCTTGATCTCGTCCTCGACCGAGCGCGTCGACCTCACGTGCACCGCGATTCCTCGTCGCAAACGCGTCTGCGTTCGCTATGCCACCCAAATAGTTGCCTTCTTTCAACCTCTCCAAACAACGGCCATCTCTTCACGTACGACGATGTCCAGCAAATGCAATCGATGCATCCCATAGTCAGCCCTCCAACACACATCCTCTAAGTTCAGTAAATGATGCCCCGCCGCCTCGATTTTGACGAAAACCAGACGCGACGCCAGCCACTCGACAGGGTCTTGTTCTGCTTGTACAAGAACTGCTCGAGAGGGCGGCGGACCCCCATCGTCTTTTGACATCTTACCTCGAGCATCGCTAGCAGCTTTAGCCTTAGCAGTCCTCGAGTCGTCGTTATCGCATCTCCGTGATGCTGAAGCCTTTCATGAACGCACCTGCGTTCGCCTTTTCGGATCTTCCGCAGCTTATACAAAATCCGATCTTGCCTGTGAAGTAGGTGTTTCTCGCTCTTCCTCACGACGCTTTTGCTCAACGTCAGCTTACAGGACGGCGACGGTTCTTCCTTTCCAGCCGCCCGCGTACCTTGTCTCTGCCCCGGAGAGCGCAGGTACCCAGGCTGACCAGCTCCCGCTTATCCTCGCCATCGTCTTCACCCTCGCCTTCCTCTCCGAAGTGCTGCCGGTCAGCACTATCGCGCGGAGGATCAAATATTTCCTCACCCCGCCCGCCTACGTCATCTGGTTCTCCCTGAAGATCATCCTCGCTCCCCTGGTATACATCGTGAGGCTTGATGTCGAAACCATCGTTTTCTTGGCTCGAGTGGCGTATTTCTTCGTTCGCCTTACGGTGTGGCTGACATGGACGTCCATCCGTTGGGCGCTAAGGGTGGTTCGGATCGTGTACCATCTCGCAGCATTCGTGGCCCTCGCCAAAGACGTTCTCCTTGTCCTCCTGTTTGCCGCACTGTGGTACTCAGAGGATCGTGGAGCATTCTTAGAGACGCTGTACACCGGCGTTGGAGTGTTCACGCCCTCGGTGACGCTCGGGGAAGCTGTTGCTTTTGTCAAGGTATATTTTATCAATTTCGTGCCCGATCTTCGTACGGATGAAATTGACTTCCTGGGTTAGAATCTAAGCAACATGGCTCACTATGCAGAGATAATTGGAGGCGTGCTCCTTCAGCATCTCATGGTGTGTGATTTATTTTGTTTATCCTTCTCTTAGGAACTCACTAGCTGATGGATACAGACATTCGTTGGAAGTGACCAAGCGATCACGCTCATTCAGAAGCCTGCGACTCAGGTTCTCCTTGCGTTCTCTGGAGTGATAGCGACCCCTCTCGCCCCTTACGTTGTCCCTGCTTATGAAGCTGTTGAGCCGTACTTCCCGGTGAGTAAAACGTATATTTATCCTGCACAGGCAAAGATTCTGAATTTGGGGTTTTGCAGTACGTGGTCATGGTTTGGAACAACCCCCGCCCTTTTGCATTCGTCGCTACCATCTTGACATCAGTCGTCGTCACCTCGTGCAATCTCCTACGACTGCTCTGCTTCATTGTTGTCAAGGCAGTGATGCCGTCCATTCTGGACGGCTCTGCGGAAGACACTTCCGAGCGTGATGAGGAAGATGGTCCAAAATCAGAATTCGACAACGAGACGCTGTTGTTCCTCAGTTCTCTCGTGGTTCTCTACAAGCTTCACTGGGGCCGTGTTTTGGCCACATGTAGCTTCTTGGCCGAAACCTGTGTGTGGATTTCAGGACTTTGGAAGCAAGTTCATTCCTTCGAGGATGCCATCTTGCTCGCTAGGACTTTGGGACTCGATTGGGCTGTTCCGTCCGACCCTATCTGTGAGCACCCCTTTTTCTTCAGCTCGTCTCAAACACAATTCTGACAAAACAATCTCAGCGTGCTGCCTTCATCTGGGAGAAAGGGCGTTCGATTATGTTCGCCATTATCCCGGGATCCTCCGCCTTCGCGTCAATTTGCGGCCTCACACTCCTTTCCTGCTTCATCATCGTTAGGATGATCATGTCTTCTGCCAGCAATGCAGAGACCCAAGCGGAAAGCGAGGCCATCCGACGCAATGAGGATAGTTCGGCACATAGAGATGGGAAGGAACGAATTCGAGAGTTCCAAACCCTTGCGAGACCTGAGGCAACAGTATTCACGACGTGGACCTTCGTGACTGTGCCCCTCTTTTTGGTATCCCCCTTCCAAGGATTGTTTCTGGGTTCTGTGAAGGTGGTTCTTCACTACGGGCAGGTGGAAGTGATCTGCAACTGGACGCTGTTGACGATCCTCCACCGCCCCCGAGCTTCGATCACTATGCTCGACACCTTCTCGGTGCTCACCGGTGCGCTGGTCCCTGCGCGCACTTTCAGCACCATCACACTCGCTGCTGAGGGCTTTTCTGTCGTTTCGATCGCCCCCGCTATTCCAGCAGCATTCTCGACCCAACCTCAAGTTCCCGGCGAGGCCTTCTACCGCTACTTGGTCGCCTCCGTCAACTTGGGACGCTTGCACTGCGTCAACTCCGTCGCCGCGCGCCGGACTGCTGCGCGACCTCGGACTGTTATGCGACCTGTAGTTGCCGCTCCTGCTAATTCAGTGGTGACTACGGTCAAGGCTGCACCTGCCGAGACTTCCACGGCTTCGTGGGGGATGCTCTCGTGCTTCGTTTCGGTGCCATCAGCCTCAAGCGCGTCGGACAGCAGCTTGTTCTTTGTATATGCGCTGCCCGATGCATCGATCCGTTGGTCCTTCTTCTCTGGCATCAACGGTACTCAAGGCTTGGTTTCTACGACGGTCTACGGCGAGCTCGTACCTGAAGTCGTACAGGCGTCCATTGGGGTGAACACTCGCGTGCGCTCGACGCTTTCTCGTTCCCCCATTGACTTGCCTCAACCCCGCGTTTTGGATTCTATTCGTGGGCTCCGCAGCGAGATCTCATTCGGACCATTCGACATCTTCTCGGCGATTTCTACGGCATCGGTAAACAGGTTCCTTTACCGCAGCTTGGCTTATTCTATGGAGGGACATCAAGTTCGCACTGAGGACTTTGGCTTCCCCGGAGCGTCGATCGTCTCTGTTGACTCGTCTGACTCGCTTGCTCTCTCGACGGATGCAGCCCTTGTGATCTCTGGAGTTTCTGGTTCTCTTGAGGACTCCGGAGTTGGAGAGTCGTCTATCACCAGCGAGACGGACGTCGCCAACTCATCCGCGACAAGCAGCGATGGCGGCAAGGACGACAGCGACGCGACGGCGTACGAGGATGCGGACTTGTGGATCAAGTGGCTCGAGGAGAACGAACTCGAGTCCTCGGCATCGGTTCTCCTCCCGACATTGGACGCTTCTAAGGACATCGTGACGATGGGTGGACAGGAGTTGTCGCCCGCTGCGGTTGTCTCTCGCGACTTGGCTAGGCTCGCTGATGATGACAACACCTATGGCGACTACTTCCTCGTCTCGGCCTCTGCTTCTGGTTCTGGTTATGCGTCGAACTCTGCCGACCTCGCGCTCGGAGGAAGGGAGGGGTCAAGCTTGAACCCGCCGGTCACCGTGTTCTTGACCAGCAAGTTCAAGTCTTTCAGCAAGCTCAGCCTGAAGTCGGCCGGAAAGAAGTTCGGAGGGTCGATCCGGATGGGATCTATGAAAGCGAGGACAAAACCCGGAGAGGCTGAGACGCAGGCGTCGACGCCGTTGGGTACGTTCCGCAAGTTGACGAAGAAGAGGCCAGGGACGACGTCCGGGCGCTCTAGACCTGCTATCCCGTTCGATATGAGTGAGTCTCTTCCTTCTTGTTTTCTGGCGCAAAGAGATGCTGATTGGATTTATCTTGCAGGAGCGGATTGATTGATTTGAGTTTGTTGGTCGGTTTCTTGGATTCGTTTTGGATTGTGGTTTCGGTTTTGCTTGGATGATCTGTCTCGTGTCTCGTCTCGTGTCTGCTTGATTGTTTGGCTTGGACTGTGTGACTGGATCCGGATCGGATCGTTTGATTGGATTTCTTCTTGTTTTTTTATAGAGGTTTCGGTCTGCTTGCTTGCTTGGATTGGATTTGATTGATTGGGCCTGTCTGCGTATCTACATGGGACCCTGCTAGATTTGTCTGTATTCTGTCTGTATTCTATTCTTGTATTTGTAGGGTATTTGGGATTGATTTATAGGAAATTTTTATTATGTATACCTTGCGTGATCTCGTGGCCTGCTCTCCGGCGAAAAATGAAAAAGGAGAAGCTGCGTAGACTCTGGAGATTTCAGGAGGGTGAACGCGGTCAGGTGGTCGCTTAGCGGCTTACGCGCTTTTGACGCGTCGCGCTCCTCTCTTCCACGAACGACGACCATCTGCTAAAGTTTGCCTTTGACATTTCGTACAAATCGTCGACACGCTGTCATACAGTCGCGGAAATGCTATCTAGCATTATGAGTTCGATGATGACAAGTCATTTCGGACGAAAGGTGAGAGAATGATCACAATGAAAATTTCTCCCTCGTCAACATTGTGGTGCCGTCAACGACATTCTCCGTCCTCGAGCAGGGCACCGATACGCAGCCGACCTTGGAGTCGATACTTAAGTGTGGTGTCGGGCGGGTAACGTGTCGTTTGCTGAGCTCGAGGATGGTTGATGTCGCGATGGTGGTGACGGGGGTTTTGGGTTTTGACACGGATTGCAAAAATTGTATGGTATATCGCTAATTGAATTACTTTTTAAAGAGTGGATGAACATCGCGTAGATCTGTAGCTTGGACGTAGGATCGATACGAGTACTTCGTTGCGGTGTGCATGGGCGGATGAGTGGAGGAGATGAAGACTGTATTCTAACGACGTCGAGGACCAACCCTTCGCTAATGGTCGTAAAACGCGTGGAGAAAGCAGCTGGAATACACGCCTCATCGTCATTAGGCTCTCGGATTCGAATTCGCAAAGACGCGCTATGGTACACAAACCTGAGTTTCAGAGGTAAGCAAATGAATCTCTGTTTACGGTTTGCGCCGTCCTGCATCTGATATTGCCCTACAAATTAGCTCATGAATGTGGTCATTTAACGTGCTCATGAAGTATGGGAGTCCTCAAGCATTCATGACTCGCTCGGTAGGCTTTGAGGCGACCAGCTTTTCAATCGCTTTCTTAAGTGCTATTCCCGATGGCCAACAAATTCCGACTCGGAATTGTCAACGTCCGGAAAGCAGACGGTAAAAAATGACCTACAACTGTCTTCCAATAATCCTCAAGTCGTAATTCGACACTCGTAGTCTCCGGCAACATGTTTCGTGGACCGGGTCAGTTCCATTTATTTGACAGGTGAGTTATCACGTCAGAGTTGCCTCTCCACTTTGTTCTGCGGTCGAAACTCACCACCCTTGCACTTTAGAAGAAAGTCTCAATTCGGCCAATTCCATCCTCTCGCACGACGGAGTGCAAGATCCCGTTCGTTATTGAACAAATTGAACAATGCCAATGGCTTTCAGACCTCAGAATGCGATGCACAGCCCATGCTTGGTAAGGCCTCTTTCAGCGATGGCGTCTTATGGCGTCGTCTGAGAAAAAGTCGCTGATCGCTTATTCACCACTAATTTTTTGATATTTTCCAGGCGTAACGAGCGGTGCTACAAGTGCGGTAGTCAACGATATAAAATGGAGACCAAAGGTCGATGTCGAGCAGCAAGTTCAGCATCTTCATCTCCAATTCAAGATGTCCTCGCCCTCTTCAAAGCAAACTGTTTTCGTCCTTGGGGGAACCGGAACGACCGGCTCGTCAGTCGTCGAAGGCCTCCTTGAATCCGGGAAATATGTAAGTTAAATTTACGGTTGCACTATTTCTCGTTTTCTGAATACTTTTCTGTCTAGAATGTCGTGGTTGGCGTCCGCCCGGTATCGATATCCAAACCCGAAGTTAACGAGCTTCGGGAGCGGGGCGTTGAGATAAGGGCTATCGAGCTCTCGAATGCCCCTCACGAACTCGACGCGGCTCTGAAAGGCGTTGATACTGTCGTGTCGACTACGTTTTACACAGAGATCGACAAGCAGGTGCACCTTGCTGACGCTGCCAAGCGAGTTGGCGTGAAGCGATTTATCCCGGATGATTGGGCTTCTCCTTGCGTTCGTGGTGTGAGGAGGTTATACGATGAGGTATGTTCTTGATCTTCATTGAGTGATACCCATAATGATAGTATATTCACGTCTTGAATAGAAAGCGGTAATTCAAGATTACATCAAGTCAATCGGTTTGGGATACACGTTTATTGACGTCGGTATTTGGTAAGAAAACGATTGCTCTGTTTACTTCGGTACAATGTAATCTATTATGTTCTCCAGGGCGGCGGTCATGCTACCCTCTGACAAGGAGGAAGCTGAAGACACATTCATGCCTGCCGCATCCCATGCAATCACCGGAGCCGGAAACGTCAAGAACGCCGTCACGCACATCCCAGATATCGGCAAATTTGTCGCAGAGATCATTGACGACGACCGTACCCTCAACAAGTACGTTTTCTGCTGGGCCGAAGAGCTGACGCAGAACGAACTCTGGGATATTGCCCGGAAAGCCAAAGCTGAGCTTGGGGGCGGTCCGCTCAATGCGAGTCCGGTGTATCAGAGCGAGGAGGCGCTGTTGGAGAAGGTGAAGGCGACGGAAGATGGCTCGTGGGATCAGATTGGGTACGAGTATATTTACAGTATGTTCGTGAGGGGTGACAATACGGTGGAGAACGCGAAGAAGCCTGAGTATGGAGGGGCGTTGGATGCTAGGGAGCTTTATCCTCATCTCGAGGTATCTTCGATCAAGGATGCAGCGAAGGCTATCTACCAGAAATGAGTGTAGGAATATGACGGTAATGAACTTTGCGGATCTCTTGCGTTGTCCTTGTCCAGACTCGCTCTAGATTATTAGCGTCCAACGGACGCGAAACATACATTATATGCGCAATATTGTAAATAAATACATCTATACATTACGAGTTTACACCAGAAGCCCCCGAGTGCAAGTCATGAGCCATCAAACGAAGAAACATAAATACGATGGGATTCTGCTATGGTCAGCGTTGCGAAGGACCTCGATTACTAGTAGAAAGGGGATTCAGACAGTCTTTTTTAGTATATGCAATGCACAAGATGCAGAAGGCCTAGTATGAGGGTCAGTGCGCCAGCATTCTTTAATGAGGGTCCAATGGTGATCCTGACACTCCGGTGCGGTTGGTCGTTCCGGAAATTTACCAGTGAAGATATGAACGATAGCCATTGCAGTGCTTAGACCGTCAAACGGTCGCTCTCCAGTTAAAATCTAGAGTCCCAATTAGTAGTGCTTTTACTACCAGTACGATGACGCGAGGGAAAAGTCACCTCTATGCAAAGCATCCCAAATGCCCACATATCGGATTGAGTGGTAACTGATAGACCGGGGAAGTCGGATTTGTGCAGCTCAATGGCCATGTGCCGAGTACTTCCAGCGATTCTTAATGTTTTAGACACTTCTTGTTTTTCGCCGCTGTCACACAAAGACGCGAGGCCGAAATCGCATAGAAGTGGGATGCCTTCGTCAGAAATGAGTACATTGGCCTATGAAATTTTCTGTCACGATGATAGGAGACGGATGCGGCACATTCGCAGACGTACCGCTTTAATATCCCCGTGGATAATGGATCGGCCATGAAGATACGCAAGTCCCTCACAGACACCAGAGATCTTTAAAATTCAGTTAGGATGACAGCGTGTCGAGTAGAGTAGAGGCGTCGACGCACTATAGGCATCCGTTCAACCTCGGGATTATTTCTGCAAAAAAAGAACGCATTTCCATTTTTCATCCACGGTGAAATAAAACTAGTTGGTATCTGAGCTGAAGGAATTTCCACAGTTCCTAGGAAAGGAAGGATATGGGGATCGTCCAGACTACCCCAAATGGACACTTCACGCCGAAATCTCTTCAGGTTAGCGTTAGTGTAGTATAAACAAGGAATACGGTCGAAATTGGGGCACTTACTTTTGAATGCCGTATATCAGAGAGACCGACATGATATAGCTTCAATGTCTTTATTGCGACTGTTTGCCCATTCCGAAGTACACCTCGACGAATAACTCCAAATCCTCCCATCAATGCCGCATCAATCTCTTGGTCATATGTTACCAAAGTATCTGAAAGATCGCTCGGATGCACAGACTTGACACTGTTGACGAGAATCCCATTTGTTGACGGAAGTTCAGTGAACGAGGCCCGGAACTTGGCGGTAGACGGCACCGCCGCCCCGATAACCTCGCTTAAAGGGGAGACTTCGACCATCCGTCCTCTTTGACATTTCTTTCGCGACGTTAAAGCTACGTTTCGAAGTCGAGGGCAGTACAAGAACTCTTTGCGTTTATTTTCCGATGAATTCGTCCGCCCCGATCCATTGGGAAGCATGAGAGGATGGGATGGGACACGTCTGCTTGTGTTGACCTGGTCTTCGCCTAGGGAGATATATGTGCCTGTCGATTGTAAGGTTTCGCCCAGAAAGTGCACTCGGGGAAACGTTACGTTGTCCGATTTAATTTCCACTGGCGAATCTACAAATGATTTACTAGCTGTCCCCGGAAGATGAAACTATTTTCCACTCACCGAGATCCCATTGCTTTCCTCCATTTTCAGGTGAAGTATTTGCAAAACATATTTCCATTTTCCGCCCGGAGAACCTTCCGCGACATGCATCACGATATATTCGAGCTGACTGGAGGGAATGCGTGAGGGGTAAGGAGTTAAATGTCGATAGCGGGGGTTCGAGCTTCTTGCGTGTACCTCGCTCCGAGTTCATCTGCTCTGGTGATGGATTTCGTTGCGGCGAAAGGGTTTGTTCGCCTTTGCTCGCAGACGGAAAAGACCCATCGGAAACAAATTTTCGAGTCCGAAGCTCCGTGGGGATGTTTGTTCCAGAATCATCAGGAATGCGATTAGGATGGTCCGTTTCATCGTGAATAATTGGATTATTGTCCCTTCCTCGGTGCACCGACGGAACAGAGCTTAGTAAAGCCTTGAGGTTCAGAGCCGTGTCTGAGGAATTCACAGACGAGATGCTGCGACTACAGTCGAGACGCTCTTGTAGTACTCCCGACTTCCCTTTATCCTCGAAGAGCGTCTCCGAGGTATACTTCATGAAAGCACTTAAACGCCGGAGAATAAATTTCGCGAAAGAGGCCCACGTACCAAGTCATGCTGCTCTTCGCTGTCCGCAAGAGCGCCCTTTGAATCGCCAACTGATCTCGCTTCGCAAGGGATGTTTGCAAATGATTTCAGAGCCAGTGACGAATGTAGGTCCTGTTTTTGTTTTTCACACGTAGGACTCGCCTCAAACTCCTTGCACCGGCGCAGCTGCCGAATACCATAGCATCTCCTGGCAACTACAGAGTTCTCCGCTTGCTTTTTGGCAGGTCGAGCAGAAGGTTCTGACGTAGTTGTCGATGCCTGCAATGATGAACATGGCCCGGGAAGAACGTATTGTGGTAGTGAATGATGGAATCCGTTCTCCAGCCCAACAGGATAAGGAGGCGTGTAGTCTTTGAGCGTGTGTACTTCTTCGAAATGCCGAAGTAGCGCGGACAGGTCGTTTATGATGAGCCCGCAGCAGTGATAATCTGCCTGTTGTAGAGTAATTATGTAGTCAGAACATCTTGCCAATGCAACGAAGACTCGGACAATGGGCTTTCTACCGTGACATCATCTCCCCTGGATTTTGAGGAAGTCCCCATGCTACTTGATTTCGACATGCTTTCTGACTTCTGTAGACCAGAGCTTGAAGAATTGCGCCTGCAGATCCATTCGAATTGACGCGTCGGATTGGAAGATTCGAAGAACATGTCGTGAAAACTTGAAGCAAGTCGTCGTGGAAAGCAACCGTGAACTGCTAAAAAAAGTACTTCAACTGATCACCAAACAAGAGCCAAACAACGCTGACATACATGTATTTATTATGATGTAATACTAGCAGTGTCGCGGTGCCCTTGCCAGAGTAACTCAGTAAGGGGATTACTACTACTATACTAAGTACAGTTCTGATTTGCTATTTTCTTTCAAACAAGTCCGCAAGAAGATGGACGTCTGATATCTCATTTAAAGAATATATAAGCACATGAATATTATTTATTCCCTTATTCCGTCATTAATTATAGAAGACAAGCGCGCGAAGTTCGATAGACTCGCGTAAAGGAGCATCGGAGGGCGTGGAGGGATCCTCGAAAGCAGTGTGAGGTGTGAGAACTGCTACACTTCCGTCTTGCAGCGAGTCGAAGCTGAACGTAGAGCATGCTTCAGGAAAAATATTCCTTCAGAGTACGGAGTGAGGAGCTTACCACTTGATCAGGACGACCTCATCAGTCGTCATTCCCCTCAAGTACTTCCACTTGTGATTGGGGTTGAACCTGACCCCGAACGTCTCCCCATCCCTGTCGGGGTATTTCAATGTAGTGGGAACAAGATCCGTCTTGGTGTTGACGGAATTGTAGTCACAGACTGCGAGCGGGTGATCGAGTGCCGGGTGGTTGATTGGACGCCAGAGGTTGATGATTTGGAAACGACGTTTGAGGAGCGAGTCCGCGTCGGAAGGAGGAAGGTGCCTGTGCACTCTAGCGATCGAGGAGGCGGTCGTTTGATCGACGTGCACGCCTCCAGCGGGTTGACGTGTTCCTGGACTGTCGTCGATTATACCAGGACGGCGACGGCGAATAGCTTGAAAGAAAAATAAACAAAAATAGTCAGTCAAATAAACGAAGAGAAGTGTAGGGGCCCCTTACTATGATCGAATAGGACAACCCTGCTAGCTCCAGTGGCGCGCTTTAAGAGCTCGATACTCTCTGGATAGTACTCCGCCTCGATCTCTGCGTCAGAAGAGAACGAGGTGTGCTTTGCCGGTGCCTTGAGAAACTGAAAACCTGCGTTGTCCAGGTTATGGATGTCCTCCTTCCCTCGTACATTCTCGACTTCGACGTCATACTTCTCCAATGTATAATTCTTTTCGCGTTCTCCGGTCTTTGGATCGACGTTGACGGTGTTGAATGGCTTCGAACCGTCGGCAGGTGGCACGAAGTAGTTAAGTTTCGCTTTTACGACGTCAGCCATGTTGCGCAAGTAGCAGATGGTGCAGAGGTGAAAATACGAGTGCGATTACTTGGAGTGAGCTGTCGGTATGGATAGCAGATGGACGCTTTCACTCACCAACTTTATACCCGATCAGCGAGCGAACCATTCGTGCTGTGGATTGCGCAATCGCTATCTCGAACCCGTCTTCAGTATTATTATCGCACACGAAGCGTAAGCATTTCTGTCATCTTAGCTCAGCGCAATGAGCAAAATCTGAGTTTAGAGAAGCCGTCTCCGGCGCTCAAGAGATTTGGACGTGTAGACAAGCCTGTATCAGGCGCGAAATCGCGCCCGTTAATCACATTTTAATTCAGATCTATTGCAATAACGTCATTTATCTTACAGAAAGTCAAAGATGCAGTACTCACATTGCTAATCGTTCATGAGATTGAGGTGGTTAATCCGCGTTTTCGGACGTGGGCTTCGCCAGGTCGAATCAAACTTGGATCCTTGTGACATGATTCAAAACTGTCACGCAGATTCCTCGTTCCCAATGTTTTCTGAGATGGAGTCTTTGTTCTGTAGTTATCAGAGTATGAGGCCAAGCTCATTGTCGACGTATCCGTGGTGAAGAAAGAGTGGGCGTTGATGGCAACCTCTCTGGCTTGGAACTCCATGCACCGGCAATTTGCGGGGAAGGTTTCCCACATCATCCGATGGTTTTTTCAACGCAATACGATGTACTTCAAAAGCGAGCTGTGCTTTCAAATTCTTGACCTTGCAGCATCTTTCAACTCCGAAGTCATCAGGCCGAGGAAGAGCAATGTCACAAAAAGGTTCAAGTACTTGTGTGCCGGTCAATTTCTATCCAAATTTTTGTGTACTGAAGACGAACTGTACTACATGTAAGTCGACAGGTTAGTATTATCCACAACAACAAGTCTACTCTTCGTAGAAAACAAGGAAGCGAAGCTCAATCGACTCGCGAAGAGGAGCATCGAGAGGGGAGGTCGGATCCTCGAATGCGGTGTGAGGCGTATAGATTGCAACACCTCCGTCCTTGGTCGAGTCAAAACTGAGGAACTTCTTCAGAAGATACACAAGCGGCAGTCAGATTAAAACACTCACCACTTTATAAGGACAAGCTCGTCTGGACCCATCCCCCTCACATACTTCCACTTATGAGCAGGATTATGCTTCACGACGAACGTTTCCCCCTCGCTGTCCGGGTACTTCAGCACTCCCGGTACGAGGTCGGTCTTCGCATCGACCGTACGGAAGTCGCAAAGCGCGAGGGGATGATCAAGCGCGGGGTGGCTGATGGGGCGCCAGAGATTGATTATCTGGAAACGATGCTTGAGGAGCTCGTCGACTTCAGCTGCGGGGAGGTGCTTTCGGACGCGAGCGATGGCGGACGCCTCGGTCTGGTCGACGTGAACACCTCCGACTGGTTGGCGAGTCTGTGGAGTGTCGCCAGCTTCTCCAGGACGACGACGACGAACGGCTGTAAAATTAGCACAAGAATGAATAAATGTGACTCCACTTGGATCTCGTCGTCCGAAGCGAAAGAGGTGTGCTTCGCCGGAGCCTTGACGAACTGGAAACCCGCTGTGTCCAGCGAAACGGAATCCTCCTTGCCACGCAAATTCTCTATGTCCATCTTCACTGGTATTTGGGTGTAGTTCTTCGTCCGCTCGCCTGTAGCAGGATCAGCGTACATGTACTGGAAGACCTTTGAGCCATCGGCCGGAGGTTCAGTATAGAGCAGAGTGGCTTCGACAGTGTTGGCAGTCATGGTGGAAGTTTGCTGTTCGTTTTCAGTGTATCTGAAAGAGTCGGACAACTTGAAGTAGATCGGAAGAATCAACTTGCTTTTATAACCCTCGACTACAATTCTCGCTCGTAAAGCCAGCAACGTCAAGGCGCAGCGCAATCAGAGAGTTCGCAAACGTTTTGATCGTCTCCTCCTGAAAATATCGTTCTTTTCGACTTCGAGAGCGCCGAAGGCAAGTCCGTCGATGCCCTTGAATAAGGCGCTACTGAGTTCTCTCACAAAGATAGCAAGTGACTCGTCGAGCGCGGAAGAAATGAAGTCGCGTCTCCTTCATGCATGGTGTTGGAATTTGAGAATGCATTTGAGCGTTGGCGCTTCTTTTATTCAAACCGCGATCGTTCGGTACCTAGATGATGAAGGATTCCCTGGCAGACCGTCAACGACCGTCAATTCACAAGCATGTCAAGCGACATGTTATGAAGTATGTATAATTTACGCAGCTTTAGGATAATTGACGATCGCCTTGCCCAGCTTTCGCGCTGTAGGATACTCCAAAAGCAATTGCATTACACCTTCAGTAGATTCCAAAGTCTTCAAGCCGATTGCTTATACAACTCCCTCGCAACCTCTTCCGCGGTGGTCACCTTTAAATGCGGGTACAACTCCCTCGCATCCAGCGCGCCTCCGTATTCCGGCTTCTTCGCGTTCTCCACCGTATTATCCCCTCTAACAAGGAAGCTCAGCACGTACTCTGAACCGAGCTGCTCCACCGACCCATCCTCCGCATTCCTCACCCTCTCGCGCACCAACTCATCCGTCTCAAAGATCGGAGTGGCTTTCAGCGGCTCGCCCGTCAGCTCGAGCTTCACCTTGCGCGCAATGTCCCAGAGCTCGTTCTGCGTCTTCTCGTCGCCCCAGCAGAAGACGTACTGGTTGAGCGTGCGGGAGTCGGCGATGATCTCTGCGACGAAGCGCCCGATGTCGGGGGTGTGGATGATGGCGTTCTTGATGTTGCCTGAACCGACGATCCTGTGCGATTTTGAGGGGATGAATGTGGCTTTGGGTTCTTCTGTGTCCTCTGGGAAAGACAACTCCGCCCTTCGAGTTATTCGTTCGTTTAGGATCACAACTTCTGAATCTAGCACAGAGGTGAACTCACCATAGACCAACGTCTATGAAGGTGTACCCAAGACCGATAGACTTGATATAGTCTTGAACTGCAGCTTTCTAAAAGAAGAGTCAGTAAATGACGTATCGCATATATGAGTTTCACAACATACCTGGTCGAACAGCTTCCTCACTCCTCGGACGCAAGGTGTCGCCCAATCGTCCGGTATGAATCGCTTCACGCCGGCTCGCTTCGACGCATCAGCCCAGAGCGTCTGCTTGTCTATTTCCGAGAATACTGCAGCGAAAATCACTGTGTCTACGCCCTTCAGAACGGCATCAAGCGTGTCGGGTGCGTCGGTGAGTTCGACTGCTCGGACTTCAGCGCCGCGCTTCTGGAAGTCCAACACCTCAGGCTTGGACAGTGACGCTGGGCGAACGCCAAGTGTGACGTTCTACAACGTTGATTCAGAGATGTGATATGGGTAATTATGATAGGAACAGACGTACGTATTTGTCGGATTCGAGAAGACCGTTGACGATCGAAGCGCCAGTCTTCCCAGTGCCACCAAGAACGAAAACCGTCTGCTTCGACGAGGAGTTGCTCATGATGAGGGGGAACCGATGTCGATCTGAGAACGACCGTTGACTGACGGTACATCTTATAGCATGGTATTGAATGGAAACGACGAAAGAGTATCCCTGCAAAGATTATAAGCAGAATTACGATGATGAGTAATGGGCAATTCACTCTTTGTTGATCTCAAAGGGGTCGCTATCTACAAGACGAGTAAGCATCGTCGTCTGATCCGTCAGCAAAGGTGGAACTCACTGAGAGAATATCGTCAAGGATCGGATGCTAATGTCGCCATCCCAGTTCGTGACCGTTCTCCATCATGGGCTCGACGTATCCCCTAAATTGCCATGGTAGAGTATCCCCATCAGAAGAAGATTTCGACATGTCCTTAGACCAACGCATTCCGTATCCTTCGAGAATGCGTACCTCGTAGACGAGAACCTGGTGCGGCAGCCAGTGGAGATTTCGCCAAGTCACGTTCGCCATTATCTTCCAAAACAACGCGATCGCCTTTTCGTTGATGACGGCGAGAGGCCCCTTTGGTTGCCCCCACCAGCTCGTTTCCGACGCGACGCCCCCTTCAGAGTTTCCAGATCGATGAGCATGTTTGGTCCACGCTCGTGCACCTGCGGTGAGCCCGATGCGATTAGGAACGAGGAAGGCGTTGAGGCAGTCGTCGTCGCTGGGAGGGGTTTCCTCGAGAGCAGATCCAACGGTGCACGCAAATCCTCGACGTAGATAAATCTCCAATGGGGATTTTCCCTCGTCGTCATTGTCTTTAGGATGTAGAAGGATGAGAGCGTTTAATTTCTCTCGTTCTTGGACGGCTTCAGCTGTTTCGACGAGATTGTCACATCGAGGAGTAGGAATCAAAAGGAGTTGATGAGCAGCTTCAGATGAATCGTTGCTATTGGGAACGACTTTTGTCTCGATGTCGATCTTACTCTCGTCATCGCCGTTCATCGTCAACGTCGAAGTCGACGTCAAACTCGACGACGACGGGGTCAAATTCAAGAAGCACACGGTAACGTGATATGCTTAGTCAGGAACGCGTCTTTCGACGCGACGCGTCGCGTGTCGGCGGCTTTGTTCGCGACAACCATGTGGTCGTGGCGACACCACGACGACAACCCCTTCGCCGCGACACCGACGACCTCCATCATCTTACGTGGAAGAGATACTTCCTCATCAATCATTTTCCATCTTGAATCATCATGGTCAAGTCCAAAGATGAAGATGCTTTCATGGCAGACTTACTAGCCGGGATCGACGAGTCGTTCTTCAACGCTGTCCTTACCCCAGATCCTTCTCCGACGAAAAAGCCGCTTCAAGCGACACAAATGACGACGATACCCCACCAGGAATCAAATTCAACGTCCAAGGACCCGCGCGCAAACTCACTCCAAACTAACGACGAGAACCTCGACGACCTCTTAGCGGGTGCTGAAGACTGGGATTGGAATGACATGAATGACGACTTTCTGACCCCAAAGAAGGCTTCGCCCAAGAAGAGGAGTCCAGAGGTATGTGATTATCTGGCTTACAAGAGTGCGGAGGTTGATAGCCAAATCTCAGAAACCGAAGCCTGCCACTAACAAGAAGCTTGCTTTATTCGAAGAGCCTTACGCTCGTGGTGTCGTTGAGTCCATTGCGAGCGGACAGGAGTCGAAGTCCGAACACGTACGTGTCGAGTCCATGTCTGTAGAATTTCAACTGATAATCGTACATTTAGCATCTCATGATCTCTCTGGACACCTCAAAAGAACGTCGACTTGTCATACTCAAAGACGATTGGACGCACACGGATATCCGAACTGGTAGGTCTCTGAGCATTTCCTTTGAACTTATTCAGGACTGACTTCGTTCAGGTGACACTGTCGGCATAATCGGTAGCTTCACACCATCACACGGACAGCTGCCTTCAATTACAATCTCAGCGAAATCCAACCTCCTCATCCTCCATCCCGACACACTTCTAACAGCGACAACTATCTCAAACACAACCCAATGCATGCGGAAACCTATTCTCTCTCTTCTCTTACGCTCACTATCGGACGTCTCTCCGGCTTTAGTATGGGGTAATATCCTCCATGACGTGATGCAGAAATGCCTCGCTGCGCGTCGATGGGACGATGCTTACCTGGAGGAACTCATCGACCAAGGGTTGCGAGCGAATCTCAACGAGTTGGTCAAGATCAATGTAGGGATAGACGATGCGAAAGTAGAGGTCAAGAAGCGAGCACAGGGATTGAAGTCTTTCGGGAGAAGATATATTGCGGAAGAACCAAAAGTGCTTTCATTTCTTTCGATACTATAACGAAGACTGATGAAACATACTCTATAGCCCGACGCGAAAATTTCAGATACTCGGAGCGCTCAGAATACGACCTCACTTCTCGCCATCTCGAAACTTCACGACGTCGAAGAAGATATCTGGTCTCCAAAGTTCGGCCTCAAGGGAAAGATTGACGCATCCGTACAGGCTAAGGTCGTGGAATTCGACGCTTTTACGAAAGCGCGCACTTCAACGCCCACGCCTCTTGAAATAAAAACTGGGCGAAGCTCCATGGAGCACAGGGCGCAGACAATCCTCTATACGCTCCTCATGAGTGATCGATATTCCGAGGACGTAACAAGTGGCCTTCTATACTACACGCAGAGCGAAGAGGTGGTTCGCGTTCCGGCGGGAAGGAATGAGTTAAAAAGTCTCATCATGGCCCGAAACGAAATTGCGGGCTACCTCGCGAAAAGAGAACTAAAAAGGAAGGGCAGTTCCTCTCCAGCGAAGGACGGCAATCAGTCTGCTTCCCCCTCGAACGAGCCCTTTTTGCCTCCGACCATCGATGACGAAAGGACGTGTGGCTGGTGCTACGTTAAGGATGCGTGCATGCTGTACAAGAAGGTCGGCAGTCCTATATCTCGCTTTACCCTTGGGTCTAACGATCATTGTCAATTTCTAGGCATTCGAGCCCGAATCTGAAGTTTCGTCCGAGATCGCCAATCTGTTCGAGCAGAAAACGGGCCATCTTTCCGCTTCGCAGCTCGAATTCTTCCGTCAATGGGAGCAGCTCATCACTTACGAAGAGCAAGATCTCAACAAGTTTCGCAAGGAGCTTTGGACGATGGGTGCTCGAGAACGAGAGGAACGGGGTCGTTGCCTCAGCTCAATGATCATCGACACTAAATACAAGGCGCCCGCTACTCAGGCGACAGGATCACTGACGAAGCATATGCGTATCCACCAGTACACCTATCGTTTCATCAGAGATCCCTATGGCAGCTTTGCGTCTGGATCTTCGTCAAGCAGCCTACTCAATGGACATATTTCGGTCAACGACCCGGTTACTCTATCGGTGGAACCGAATCTCCTAGCTCTTGCGCGTGGTTTCGTTCTGGAGCTCAAACCGACCGAAATTGTCGTTGGTGTGGATCACGTTCTATCGGACGAGGCCATCACCCTACGTCTCCCAACAAAACCAAAAAGCCCTGCCCATCGTCATGTCTTCCGGATCGACAAGGATGAACTTGCGAGTGGGATGAGTCGCGTTCGTGACAATATCGCCCATATGTTCTATGCCAATGGAGGGTCGCGTCTTCTTGACTTGGTGGTCGACCTTCGTTCCCCAGTCTTCTCTAAGGAGACTCCGCCCTGCATGGACGCGCTTTCGAAATCGTCAATCTTGAATATCAATCAACTTCAAGCTGTCGAACATGTCCTCAAGGCTGAAGACTATGCGCTCATTCTCGGGATGCCTGGCACCGGGAAGACGACAACGATTTCCGAAGTCATTCGGACTCTCGTTGAGATGGGGAAGACGGTCTTGTTGACTAGCTACACCCACTCCGCCGTCGATACCATTTTGCTGAAGCTCAAAGACACCGCATACTTCGATATTTTGAGGTTAGGGAATCTCGACAAGGTATTCATAATTTCCTACACGAAAGAATGATGATTAACTCTTGTTTAGATTCACCCAGACATTCATCAATTCAGCCTTAGTTCGCTGTCCAAAGCTCGAACGATTGAACAACTGGAAAGTCAGATTTTGTCGCCGCCGGTAGTCGCTACGACGTGCCTATCTATTGACCAGTACGTTCTGATCTTAGTGCCTAACAACAATGGCTCGCTAATATTCTTCGAAGCTCTCTGTTTTCTCGACGCAAGTTTGATTATTGCATTATCGACGAGGCATCTCAGATCACCCTGCCCACTTGCGTTGGCCCGCTGAGATTTGCTGATAAATTCATTCTCGTTGGAGATCACTTCCAGTTGCCTCCCCTGGTAAGCTTTCACGTCTCGAAGTGTCAGCGAAAGAAGAGAAAACTAAAGTAATCCATTCCATGCGTCTACAGGTCAAGAGCCGGGAAGCTCGTCAAGGAGGCATGGACGTCTCGCTATTTAGACGGTTGTCAGACGCGCATCCTCATGCTGTCATTGATCTTGCATACCAGTATCGCATGAACGAGGACATCATGCTCCTTTCAAACAGGCTCATCTATCGGGACCGTTTGAAATGTGGCTCAAAAGCTGTAGCAAAGCAATCATTACTTATTCCGCATCCGAAAGACGGACATCTATCTCACCGACCTGACGCTGGCTCAGGACCATGCTGGTTACAGAGGTTGATGGATCCCAGGTGCGCGTTGTCTTCGCTCAAGAGATCGCGTTCCTCTCTCTGACTTGGAATTGTTTAGTTGCAAAGCAATTTTCGTGGATACGGACGCGGTTCCAGCAAACGATTCGCGCGTCGGAGATTTGATACAAAACGAAGTGGAGGCGTCTTTGGTGCACCAGACCGCCGAGGCTTTCATTAAAGGCGGCGTCGATCAAGAGCAAATCGGAATCATCTCGTTATACCGCCAGCAGATCAAGTGCATCTCGAATCTGCTGAGGGGATACGACAAGCTGGAGATCCTCACCGCCGATCGCAGTCAAGGAAGGGACAAGGATTGCATTATTATCTCTCTTGTCAGGGCGAACGATGAGAATCAAGTAAGTCTTGCATGCGTCGATATTTCTAATATTCTTGTTGATAAATAACTTCTTCAGATCGGTGACTTGATGAAAGATTGGCGCAGGATAAACGTCGCCTTCACGCGTGCGAGGTCGAAGCTCATAATCTTTGGATCCCGAAAGACGTTGCAGTCCTCGCCTCTTCTTTCCGAGTTCTTTGCTTTAATGAACGAGAAGGGTTGGATCTTGGCTCTTCCTCCTGGAGCTCACGAGCTTCATCAGAAGACGCAGGTCCAGGCGAAGCGCGTCGTGAAGCGTGCAGCTGAAGAACCTGTGGTTGCGAAAGAGAACACAAGCGTCCGACCCCAGAAGAAAATCAAAAAGGCGACGGTGCAAAGTGGTTTGTTCAAGTCCCGACCTGTTCTCAGGGATGTGATGAACGACGTCAAGTAATTTATCGCTACGTTTTATTCATTTCTTTGCTTTTATTTCTATGTATTGCTTTCATCCCTGGGATTGTTTTACTCGACAACAACACGCATGTATACACTGTACAATTAGATTCCAAGTTTTGTCTACAAACCAATGATATTAGACCCTCACAATACCCGTCGTGCATCCAATCAAGTCGATAGCGCATATTCCATTCACGGGTACGTACTGCTTGGTGATCATCTTGATTGCTTCTTGGGCGACAATGCCTCCAAGGAATGCCGCTGTGTTTGGCAGATCGGCGGTCGGTGAGCGAACACTAACAGTCAAATCAGCGGATTCGTCAAGATGCGAGTGGGATGGTACGTGCACTTCTCCAAGGGCCTCCTCTACTTCCGAAGGCAGCTCTGTGCCCTTCGGCAATAAATTGAGGACGTGAGCCGTAACAGCCTCGGTCGTGATCGCCTTCTGCGGTGTTTGCTCAAGAAGGACTGACACCGACGACAACGCCAAGTGCGTTGCTGCTTCACGCGGAGATGAAAGTAGCGCACTCGCAAGCGCAGTAGGGTTCGCATCGAGCGCACCCCAGCGCTTTCCTCGCAAAATCCTCAGCCCATGGCAATTCTTCACGAAGTCGTCTACCATCCCCATTTCGACTCCTGCAACCCCAATGCCGGATTGCGCTAGGATCTCCTTGAACTCGTCTTTCTCCTTCTCGGACTGGGTTTTGTACAGCTTTTGGAGGTGGACGTAGTTCTTGGTGTCGGCTTTCATGTCGGGGAGGGCGGCGCTCAGGGGGAGGGTGTGGGGCGGCCGGGAGCAGAACTCGCGCAGGGCGGCGAGGAGGTGGAAGAAGGGGGAGGATTGTGGGGTGAGGGAGGTGAGGCCTTGGTCTTGGAATAGGTCTGCGACGTCCATAGGAACCTATGGAGGGCTATGTTAGATAGGTCAGGCAGGATATGGTGAATGATATGCCTTCGTCTCGACGAATGCGCGTCGGAATTGGGTGACGGCTTCGTCGAAATTCTCCTCGTCTGATTTCTTCTTCATAGCGTAGATAGATTTCTTGAATGCATCCCTCTCTGCTGTGGTCGTCGGTGCTTTTCCTCCGTTCTGCAAACGCGTAAGTATTTGACCTCGAAAAATCATAACACAATACGCACCTTCGCCTTCCAGTCATCCATAGCTCTGACCAGGATGACGGCATATGGAATATGACCGTGGTCTGTGACATCCATGTTCTCAAAATCTAGACTCCGAGCGTGTTCTAATAATGCGGGGAATGGCTTATCCAGACGAAGTGACGGAGGCATCTCAGGATGTGACTCGATTACTAAACAAAAGTAATGTTAGAACACGTATAGAAGAAGAAGAGATTCGAAACGTACTTGTATGCTCGTGGAATTGAATCGAGAACTCTGCGAGGAAACCAGCCGAGCGTACGATAATCAAGTGCGGTAGAGTCACGTCTGACCAAAGGATCTCCGAGAGCTGATTTAATTGCGAGTAGGGGATATTATGCGCGATTACAAGGCTGTAATCCGCGAAGTAAGATGCTCCTTTTGCAATCGCGGACGATATGTCCTTGTAGACGGCGCATTGAGGTCATAAGAGATTTCCCAAAAATTGCAAGGACGTACGGAAAGTTCAGCTGCGCCATCCACGCTCTCGTTTAGCTCCCTTAACAGCCTAACAGCCTCACTCGCTCTGGGTTTCCCAATGCTTTCTGGGCCTTCTAAGAAGAAGTTATTGCCTGCATCTTCATTGGAAACCTTTGCATCGTCGAGGATCGTGAAATGTCCAATTCCAGGCAGCACGAGATTCTTGAGGATTGACGTGGATGTCGCCGTTCCTGACAAGACGAGGATACGCGACGATTCAAGGGCACTTTGTCCTGACGCTGCCCAAAGCCTTGCAAGAAATGAAGATTATGTTCGTTCGAAATGTCGTCGACGACGTACCTCAGCTGTCTGTCGTATCTTCTCGTCTTGCTGTCGGGTGCATCGGTTCTGCGAAGTCGTCAGCACATTCAGTAAGACTATGTAGTGAGTCTACGAACATGACGGGGCTCATCGCCGTCGTTGCGCTCTCGATGTCCTGCGAATCGCTCGTCATCGTGCTGGCGTCAAATGAACTCGTGGTCGTCGTCGTGGTTGTCGCCGACGCGTACTTTCGTGGCTGTGCGACGGCGTTGAGCGCGTCAAGTTCGCGTTGTCCAAGTTTCTTCATGACGACAACGACCTAAACTTTCTCTGAAGTTCTCTATGCGAGCCGATGGCCCCCAGCACGACGAAGAAGTCGAGCCGAAAGGCATCGACGAAACCCGGTTCATCGAAAACTGCAGTTCTTGACACCGAAAAGCTCAATGGATCATCGCAGAAGACCGTGAAGCCATTGCTTTCGGTCAGTAATTCAATTTTACGGCATCTCTCCTCTGAGGTGAATCGCAGCTATTAGATGTCTAGGCCACCTGTATTCGACTTTCCAGGCAAGGACAAGGGCAAGGCGAAGGCGGCCGCTTCCTCAAATCGAAAGACTCAGATGCTGCCACCAGACGTGCCAGTGATTGACCTCACAGACGACGGAGTTGTCGAAGGTACGTTTCCAGTGCGTGTAATGTCGTGTTTTAACTCAAGACTGAAATGCAGGTATCGATGAGCTGTGGGTGGACAAATATGAGCCGCGAAGCGAGGTACGTCTGAAGCAACTTCAACGTGTTCCGACCATTCATATTCCGTTCAGGGCGATTTGGCCGTCCACCAGAAGAAGGTCGAAAGTGTACGGAGATGGCTGGAGGAAGCTCTCGATGGCGGACCCTCTGGAAAGCTCAAGAAGTATCGAGTGCGTTCTCTATTTCATTTCCTGTAACAATGTTGAACTTAGCATTGCTTAGAAACTTCTCGTCCTTGCGGGACCTGCCGGTACTGCGAAGACAAGCGCTCTTCGGGTATTGTCAAAAGAAATGAACTTCGATATTCTTGAGTGGAAGAACTCATTTGACGAGGCTTACCGTGAAGACGACTACTTTGGTTCGTGACCTATCTCCTCCCTACACTATGAAGTATTCACATTGAACAGATCGCGAAAGCTTGATACAAAAGTTTGACGCATTCTTGACAAGAGCGTCAACTTGTCATCCACTTGCCTCTGGTGCATCGACTTCCACTGCAGCTAATTCATCAAGAAAAGTTATCTTGCTCGAGGACATGCCAAACATCCTGCACCCACAAACTCAAGAATCTTTCCATGCGGCACTTAGCGCATTCATCCAACGAGATCAGTCGACGCCACTAGTCATGATTATCAGTGACGCGAGCACGAGAGCGGACGTTCGAGATGAGAAAATCGCGTCCGGAGGTGGTTACGGGAATAAGGATGTCATAGATATTAGAGCGGCTGTTCCAAGAGACTTACTGAGAGGTCCATACGTCGATGAAATAAGGTGCGTCCAGCTCTCTTCTTTCAGAAACCCTTTGAATTGAGAGTATACCAGTTTCAATCCCATTGCTGCGACGCTAATGACAAAAGCCCTTCAAGCTCTTCTCAAGACTCATTTCGCTTCTTCAAAGACTCCTAAGTCGCATCGACAACCGAGTAAAGATGAACTCAGCATCATCGTTGAGTCTTCGAATGGAGATATTCGGAGTGCGATAATGGCTCTTCAGTTCTCATGTATTTCCGTCTCAAAAGGGAATAAAAAGACATCAGGCTCTCGAGCGCTGTCAGTACCATTTCAAACATCTACATCACATTCTAAATATCGATTCTCAGACTAGAAGCGGTGACTCGAAGAGAACAGTCCCTCCATCTCTTTCATCTACTTGGGAAAATAATGTATAACAAACGTAAGACGCTCCAATCCATTTGTCGGAAGTTATCGACATAGATTCACCCTGCGCAGGAAAAGGAGATCCACCAAACCCTTCAGCTTCTGCGAAGGACAAAAAGAGAGAACAAGAACTGGATGCCCGGCTCAAGAATCCTCCTCCGTTGCCGAGTTGGCTCTCCGACCACAAAAGACCAACAAGCAGAGTTGACATTGATGTACGCCTTGATTCGTACTCTTTGGCGCCATTTCTGACGTCAAATTACTCAAGGCTTTGTACTCTGACTCCCCAGTCGATACGAGTCTCTTCTCGCTTTACATTCACCAAAACTATACCCAATTCTGCGACTCGGTTGATGAATGCAGTTCTTTATGCGACTGGTTGAGCTGGATAGATAGCAGCGGCGGAGAACAGGTCAGTTTCTACGCCGAATCTTCAATCCTGAAACCCTAATGATTATGTTATGGTTTTGAAGTGGTTTCAGGCGAATCCGCATCAGTTCCATCTCCTGACACTCGGGTCTCTTCACGCCCTTCCCTCACCGGTACCTCGTCGATCACAAAAGCTATACAAGCCAGCGTTCTTCGACGTCCTGAAGAGAACACGTGAAGCGGAGGAAGCGGTCAGCGACGTTCGCTTATGGATGCAAGAGGACTGTGTGTCGCATTCGCAGATGCGCGCCGGAGGCTGGACGAACATGGACGTCGCGATTGAATCTGGGGGCGTTCTGAAAGCGTATAATTCGAAAGGTGCGTTGTGACGCTCCGTTCTCTTCTCTCCAGATGCTCTCTACTTGAAACTTCATTCTCATTGTTATTTCAGGATCGGAGCGTCGACCTCCTCCGCATGCTGCGTTCTCACATCTAAAGGTCGCCTCGTCCTCAGGAGCAGATGGCGGTGTTCTAGAGGATAACGAAGTCGAATATGATCAAAGTTTCGCACTCGCCATTGATGGAAATGAAGTGAGGAGCCATCGTAAGAACCAAATTAACTTGGCGGATGAGGAGGCGCGCGGATCCTGGTTGGAGGCGGATGATATCGAAGACTTTTAGGTAGATGTACCTGATCTACGAGGATATAATCAGTCGAATTGCGGAGCTTGCTGTTATCTGTTGGGTTTGAGATTCTTTGTCGACGTGGCATACAATGTTTTGATAATTATTGCTTCTATGATACAGTGGTGAATACGGAAAGGTGACAAAATGAAATACACAGAAATACGCAGAAATATTAGAGTATCGGATAGAAGGAGTTCATAATGAAGAGATGGTGGCATGATTGAAGAGGAGGGGACGTGACTGAAGAGAAGGTGGCATAGTTAAAGAGAATGGACATAGTTGAAGAGAAGGAGAGCGTAGCTTCGCAAGAAGTGAAAAGAAAGAATGTAGGAGGAATAGATGTATGTCCATTCCTGGAGTGCGAGAAGGGGGAGACTATGTCATAGAGTTAGTGGATGGTCAAGAGAACGCATTCAACGCATTTGCCACTGCGTATCTATGCGCACAGGATTTTCTTGTAGTGAACTTCGATGATGTGGGCTTTTAGGCTGCCCTTCTGAAGCTCTTTGTCGCAACCATACCAAGGGCAGTAAACTCTATTTTTCGTAGCGTTTTTCGGGAAACATTTCCCGACGTGGAAATGAGCGTGTTCAGTCCTTTCTTTCTCGGATAGAGGTTGTAGTTTCTCCCCGCATAGCACTTCCTCGATTTCTCCTACGATGCTAGGCTCGAATGTGACAACCCGGCAGCGTGGCTCTTTGAAGAACGCGTCAATCGGGTACAAGGAAGCTTCGCCATCGGTGACTTGCGTCGGGCGGGCTGGGAGGTTTGTCGGGGCGTGGGCGCGGTTGGCGCGTGATTGTCGGACGTTTGAACCTTGAACTGGAATCTGACCGACTGTAAGAGGTTAAGATGAAATGAGCGCCTTCGAATCATGTAGTGCGTCACCTTGGAGGGGGGCACTTCTTTCGGGCATGAACACGGGAGGTCGATGAGGGCCGTCCGCCCGTCGCGTCCTCTCGGCGACGCTGCGCTGGCTGCCGTTTGAAAGCGGGGTCGACGACGACGAAGGATATCCGGAATGGCTAAAAGATATTCTGTTAAAAAAAGGATGTCTCTCGATGAGCGGGAGACTCACATGTACTGGGGTGTGCCACCCATCGAGCCGGCCACTGGACCAAGATCTAACTGAAGAGCATTGTTCGTAAACGCGTACTCCGGACGTTCGACAGACGGTACCTGTGTCGGTGGCTTATACGGCTGGTACAGCAGGATGGTGTCGCCGTCGTTGGAGGGGGGATGGTTGGGAGCTTGGTTGTTGATTTGCATGTTGACAGGACCTGCCTGTGCAACTTGCGAAGTGCCCTGGGCGAAACATATGAGCGATATTCCAAAGACCAAGGTTAACTCCCGTACCATGAACATGCCGGCATGTTGGCTGAAATAGCCGTCCTTCGAGTAAACTTGTTGCTGACGAGGGTAATGTCCGGGATGCATTTGCGAAGCTGCCATTTGCATCGTCCCCATCGTCCCCATCCACGAGCTGAAAGAACGAAGGAAATTAGCGTTGTGGGGCGAATATTAGAGGAGGAGAGAATATCCATACCTTTGTCCACCGGTGGCGGGTTGCATTTGCGGACCCACCATGCTTGACGTACCGAGCTGCGCTCGCTGATACGGGAGCGAGGATAGATACGCGTTGTGACCACGATGATTCGACCTTTCGACGGGCATAGTGAGCTTCGGTGTATGGAAGAGGGGGCGGAGGAGGATTGTGGTAGTCGTCAAAGGAGTTGGGGGGAAGAGATAGATGAAATGTGGTCGGATGCGATGCTCCAGGTTTTATAGGCCAAGACGCCTGAACAAACAACGCGTCGCGTCGGCCTAGCTCGCTTCCCCCGTTCAAAGCGCAGAGTCCACCGCGCTTTCCTCCATTGTTGTGCCGAGAGGGCCTTGGATAATGTGGACGCGTTAGCGCAAATGGTCGAATCTTAAATGCCCGAATTTGGTGAATATTTACCCCCTTCGGAGCGGAGGTCAGGTACTTCAGTCCCACAGATTTCTGTCGAAAGGCGAAGATGCCTCCGGGTCAAAAATGAAGAAAGGATGCAGGTGGACGTCAGACGAAATTTCCAGCTCTCGTTCGAATACCAATATCATTCCCAATCTTCTCGTTGACACAAGAGCGAGTTGATAAAGGTCGCTGAAAGATTATCAGGTAAGTAGACATCCTAGGAAATAAAGTAGGAAATGCATACCTAGCAATTATTCACATAGCCTTCCCCAATTTGACGACTAATAGGGGACGGAGGCGATTTCGCATTTCAAATTCGCGAACAATGCGTTTTGACAGAACGACGAGATTCTTTGCGCTTGTGCGTAAGGCTAAGGTCCATGACGCTTAAGCGCACCGAAAGACGCTAAATTCGAAGAAGCTTTGCGTCTGCAGCAACAGAGGAACGATGGGATTGTTCATGTCTGTTCTCGATTGGGTCCTAAAGCAGAGCGAACAAAAGGAAATCAGCGATCCAAGTTAAACGCCCTCAGGTTACAATTATACTCACCTTCAGGACGAGCTGAAAGGGTCTCTATGGAGATGACGATAGCGCTAGGCCCGATGTTTTTGAAGTCTACACGTTTTCCGCCGTCGCGGTGGTTTCACCACACTTTTCGTGGTCCGTGGTATCGCAATACAATCGCAGAACGATTCAAAGTGAGAGAAAACGGGATGTATTTCAATTCAACACGACGATAGTACGAACTGAAGGTAATAAAGAAAGAAAGGAAAGCGGTTTCCTGTAGAGATTGTCCAGGATTGTGGTGGAGGTCAAAGCAAGGACTCGGGATGGCGGCGCGTGGCAGGTCGCCGCAACCATCCACCTCTGTCAGAAACATCGAGGACGATGCACCATGACCTTACACGATTCACGACAAGATCTCCTTCGTATCTACAAGAAAAGAATCAGGAAAGACAGGACGAGATAGTTTGAGATGCTTACGCCTACCGAGCAACCACGAAGGTGACAAAATGTTCGCTTTCGTACGGAGCCAACATCCTCTGGCAACAACAAGCTTGAGAGAACTTACCTCCATCCCAACGACGATCCTTATTGAACTTTGTTAGAACCGGTCGACCTTTGAGACGAATCTCAAGGCTGAGGATGATGGAAACGAAGGATTGGATGGACAGCGATGGGGATGGGGACGTTGTGACATCTGCGAGGACGTCAGACTACAAACATTCATGGTGAGAATCCCCTCCATTCAACAGTATTGCACCAATACTGAGATATCTTGAAAGAAGTGCGGCACATTAAGAGCATCGTTTGTCTTTTCCTGAAGTTTTGCCAGCTTCCGGCGGTTGAAGATGCGACGTTGAGAAGTCACATCAATGGGACCTTCTTTCCGGTGACGACTGCATTTTTGAATATACTCGAAACCAGAAGACCAGTCCAATGGCCGAAATCGTGTCTTTTGCGCTTGGTGAAAATATTATATGGGCGGAATCTGTTCGTCCCCCATATCTCGGCTCGAATCGTGAGTTTGTAATTCAAGTTCAGTGCGAGTCGCATAAATTCAATTACCTTTGGTTTCCGATAGACGTACGTACGCAAACCCGCTACCTGCGAAGGCGTGTTGCTTGGATGGATGAATCTCCCCAAATTCTTCTGGATTTTGTCATTGGCCAACCGCGCGCCTGGTTGATTTGAGAATCTCGCCTTACTCCATTCCTCCCAGATAACTGGAGGGCGATCCTTTTGGTATACTGCACGCGTAGTCCGGTATCCCTTCGCATTACGTGTTCGCTTCGTGCTTTGTGACATGCGTTCAGGAGTCGGACTTCTTCACTTCACGTCCACTCGGCAAACCAGGAAGAGAATTCGTCGTATTTGCAAGAACGACCTCTTCAACCGACTTCTCCGACATCTTTTCGATGTGAGTTTGAGTTTCTTTCGAAAGCAGGCCATGAACGCTGACGAACCAGTAGGAAGTGTAACTCGAACGCACCCGATTCTCCTCTCCTCCTCTCTCTCTCATTCCCAAGAAACCACTCGACATTTCTTCCATCCAAAATTTGACCACGAACGAGCTTGAGGTGAGTCTTGATAGCCTGGCATGAGTCTTCAAGAGATCTGACGTACACTGACGAGCCACCAGCAGAACCCTGGACATTTACAAGGTCTGGCCCGACACGTCAGTTATTCTGGTCGACCGGATCTTGCTATGAGAAGGACTGAGCTATTGGAGCCTCGAGGAAGGGCGAGTTTCAATGAGAGAGGAAAATAATGGCAAATTTGTGCTTCGCTCTGGCGTGCCCCACAGTGGAAGGGCGGTTCCCGTGACCGCCGCGCAGGCACTGTGCGTCGGGTGAGCGCTTTCGCTATATCTGTCGATCAATTGAAATTTTCGAGGATTTATTGTCTAATCAATTTGGGTTCTCCTTATCGTAGGGGTCACAGACTCAGTGGTCCTTCCACAATATTCGCCCCAGAACGACGAGAGATCATCACACCGGAGCGGAAGCGCGCACACATCGCAGACGATCGTTGATTTCGATCTCTTTGAGGCGCGGATAGCATCCGCTACCATCAATTCTTTCAAAGAAAGGGAGGAAACGGGGGTCTACCGAGAAAGAACCGTGACTGAGCCACACGCTTTGCGCATGTCCATATGAAGGTAACAACAGGCCACTGCATGCACGGCCCTGCACAAACCAGATCCTCGTGCTTTGACAGCAGTCAAAGAGATCATATCGTGCACAGAAGTGGCTCAATCGTCGAGCTTGTGATATAAAGGAACAAAGGGTTGTTGGGTTCGAACTTTTCCCCTCTTCGATCTTCGTCTTTCTACTGCGCGGACGCTTCGTTTGATTCGTCTATCTTCAATTTTTGGTGGTCGCTTTCGATTCGAACCTCGACTTACCCTTTTGGGAGGTTATTATTTGTATGTTCTAACGTTTGGGCTTTCGTCTCCTTCCATTTCCATTCCCCCTTTTCTTCTCTGCCCCCCTTCATCTGGTCTTCCTCGCCTGTCGTTATTTTACGATGCCTCGTACTCGATCTGGGACGGCCTCGTCATCGAAACGGTAAGAAATGCTCAAATTTCGTCTCGCAGATCATCGCTGAGCTGGGAATTCATTTCGCAGGCCTGGAGGGGCTTCCAACGAACCAAAGGTCGCATCAACGAGACAAACTCGCTCATCCAAGAGGTAATGCGAGACCGAAGTCTGATCTTTATTCTCGAGAATTTATTTTGGCCTCATGTCCAGACGTCGTGATTCGCCTCCTCTTGAATCCGAAGACGAGCGTCAGACCCGGTCTCCGTATGCAACTGATAGCGAGTACCAAAGCGAAGTGGCCTCTGAGTGGGAGAGCAGCGTCCCAGACGATGGCTTAAGACACCCGCCAACCACGAGCGATTACAGCTCTCGCACGACCTACGAACGGCCACACTTTTCGTAAGCTGAATGCCTTATCTCTTCTTCGCGAAGGAAGGTGCTCAAAGTCCCCTCAACTAGTGTGACAACGAGGACGAGTGTCGAGGTCAACTTCACACCAAACTTCCCGACGTCCGCTATAGACCCCCAGCTTCGAGGAGATAACACCAAAGCGTACAATTATGTGGGCCCGAACACCTTCATTCCACCGCCGTTGAGAAGCGTCCCTCAATTCGGTCAAAGCAGCGAGAAGCTGGGCAGTTCTCCAGATGTCCCAAGATCAGCTTCGTTATCGTCAGCGTCTTCGCACTCGTCTTCTGGAAGTTCCGACCTAGAGTACGTAGTATCTCTTTATCCGTTCATCGGCTGTTCGTTGAACAGAAATTTCAAGACGTCTTCTCAATATGCCGGATGATGCCCCCGTACCAAAGAGGCGGATCCTTCCATTGGAAGAGCAGGTATTAGTCGATTCTCAGAGTCAGAGTGGCCCTTCGCGACATACTCCCATGCAACCCCCCGCCGAGCCGCCAGCCAGAGAGACGAGGAGCAAAGGGAAAGGCAAGGCGAAGGCGAAGAGCAAGCAGCCTGCAAACCTCGAACCCCTGTTCATCACCATCCCGCGCCGCGATCCGACTGGCGACCAGACCCTCACCCCCTTCGCCTTACCAGTCGCGAACTCGTCCACCTCCTCCTCGAAGCCAGACAACGCGCGCCCAGTGCGATCGACCAAGAAGGATGAAAAGTAGGTTTTTGCAGATCCATCAAATCGAAGAAGCTGTCACTGATCGACGATCTTACGTAGCGTTACGGCATCCTGGCGGACAGACGCGCAGGAGGACGACGGTCAGATGTACACCTGTGGTTGGGAAGATTGCGACCACGAGATGGCTGGTGACCCAATTGCGATCCGCCGGCATTACGAGACGATTCACTGGCAGGATGGAGTCTTTCTGCAGGGAACGGCGTTGATGATTAAGTGCGGCTGGCCAGAATGTCGGTTCAGCGAGCGGGGTATGCGGTGGGATGGTACGTTATATTTCACGCTGTTGTAGCCTATAATCCTCTTTCCTTCGTACTCATATCATTTCGATATCTTAGCTTACCCACGTCACGTCATGACAAGCCATTTCGAAGCCGTCGAGCTCTACAAGTGCAATATCTGCCACTTGAAAGAATACAAACGAAAGGACGCCCTGCAGCGACACCAAAGAGACTCATGCCTTCGGTGTGAACGATGCGGATTTAAATTCGACAGCATGGAACAACTTGGTCAGCACCTGATCGACCGGTCGAAGGGCAAAGAGTGCGAAAAGAAGAATAGAAAAAGGGCCAAGATGGAGTGAACCCCATGACCAAACGAAAGAATACTGATACTGTATTTTTACTTCTACCTTCGTGTATGTCCTCACGTACGACGCGCTGCGAAACCTTCTTCCATAATCGAGTACGTCGTGTGTTTCCCTCAGGCTCTGGTAGCGTTCGCTTACATAACTCTATCCGGGAACTCAAGATTTCGTTGATTTGTATCTTGCACTCAAATCATATCTCGGGCATCGAGATATTCCTCACAACTCGGCGACGGGGAAGCAAGAATGTCGTCTTTGAGGTGGATGCTTGCTCATTGAGCTGACTGGAACTCTTTCCCTTCATGTGTAATCTTCGGTGCTGAGTATGGCTTGGTCATCCGATTGCGCCATCTTGAGTCGAAATGATCCCTCCACTGACGACTATAAAAGCATCGGTGTGAGCACAGTCTCACTTCATCTCAGATACTCAAGTTACGCAGTTCACTCACTCACCTTCAAGTACATCGAACGTCGAACAACTCAGACGCAATGGCCAACACTGTGAAAGCACCTCTCGTATATTTCGTCGCACCAGCGGACGGCTCCAAGCCATACCAATACATTAACGCGGACACCTCGACCGGTCAGCGCGTCCGGAACTTCACGCAGGAGCCGCAGCAAATCGAGATCGAGAACGTGCGCGGGAAGGAGGACACACTTACGCTCGACACCGCAGGTTTCCAGTACTTCAACGCACCGGCGAAACACACCTCGTTCTCGTCTGATGCTGAGATCGAGGCGGAGTACTATCCGGAGAGTATAGAGCTTTTGAAAAAGCTCACGGGCGCTAGCAGAGTCGTCCTCTTCGACCATAGTAAGAGGATTTAATATGTTGATATTTTACTGTATGTCTGATCCTGGATTTCTTCGCAGCTATTCGTCGCCGTCGTCCGGGTGAGGTCGATGACACCCCACAGAAGCGCCAGCCAGTCGCTGGTGTGCACGTCGATCAAACCACTGCATCGTCAATTGCTCGTGTCCACAGGCACCTTCCTCCCGTTGACGCCGAGTCGCTTTTGAAGCGCCGATTCCAGATTATCAATCTCTGGCGCCCAATTCACCACCCAGCGCTTGACCACCCTCTCGCGCTTTGCGACTTCCGTTCCGTCGATACCAAGACGGATTTGATTCCGACCACTCTGAAGTACCCCGACCGAGATGGGGAGACCTTCGGTGTGAAGTTCAACCCCAATCATAAGTGGAAGTACTTGAAGGGGATGGCGACTGACGAGATCGTCCTCATAAAATGGTAAGCATAATATTTGGATATTTGGTTTTGATCAGACTTCTCATTCATATATCTAATACAGCTTCGACTCTATCCAAGATGGAAGCGTCGCTATCCTTACTCCGCACACCTCCTTCGACGACCCATCGACGCCAAAGGATGCGCCTTTGCGCGAGTCCATTGAACTTCGCGCTCTCGTTTTCTATGATTAACGAAAAGGTTTCATGAAATTGATATCCTTGCGCATGTACGATATCGCTGCAGCAACTTGTACTTTCTCCTATGCATAGCTCAATAATTTAGACATGTTAATAATTTCGATGCTTTTTCTTCACTTCAGAGATCAATCCTTCACCGCGACGAGATCCACCTGTGAAAAGATAAGATAAGATAAGATTGGAAATCGTTGTTTGTGTGTGTTTGCCCGTAGATGACTTGCGCGTCGTCAACAACGCCAACACTCATACGCTTCCACCGTCATTACGCCGACCACATTTTCAATCCAATTGGTTCATTTCGTACACGATATTTTTCGCAAGGTTCCGCGGATTTATGAGAGATTGGCTTTACTGGGAGAGGAAAACGAAATGGGAAAGATCAGATCATTCCGAAGCGCAGTTGCATTTCAAAATCACCTTCTTGCGAAGCTCTGTCAGTATTTCATCTTATTGTGAGATTTTCAGACGCAACTGACTTGAGAAACTTTACTTGAGTACTAAACAATCGTGTTCAAATCAGGCTTGGCTTCAAGGTAGGTGCTTTTGGATGATTATAGTAAACTTGAAGGCCTGATAACAGTGGACAGCGCTGATTTCTACCATTCAAGGAACTTCGGAACACTTTCGAACACAGCAGTCTAAGAATGGGCCTGATAGGCTTCCACGCAATCCACGGCCTAGATACGCTCACCGGAAGGCTATAAAGGCATGGGATCGTTGATCGTTAGCCCTTTGCCACTCAAGTCCACCTCGTCCACCTCGCGAAATGGCTGATACAGTAAACGCGACCCTCACGTATTTCGTGCCACCTGCAGACGGCTCGAGGCCGTATCAGTACATGGATGCCGATCCAAAGACAGGAGAACACGTCAGGAACTTCACGCGCGAGCCTGTCCAGGTCGAGGTGGAGAACATGAGAGGCAAGGAGGATTCTGTTACGCTCGACACTGCGGGATTCCAGTTCTTCAAAGTTCCGTCGAAACACACTTCATTTAAGTCGGATGAGGAAATTCAGGCGGAGTACTACCCGGAGAGCGTTGAGCTGATTAAGAAGATCACTGGTGCGAGTCGGGTTGTGCTTTTCGATCACAGTGCGTTCGACTTTCCTATCTTTTAGATATCGGAATACTCATACTGTATGCTTGGGTTCTTCAGCGATTCGTCGCAGACGTCCAGGGATCATAGATGATGGCCCCGACAAGCGACAGCCGGCGATGGTCGTGCACGTCGACCAGTCAACTGCCTCCGCCATCGCCCGAGTTCACAAGCACCTTCCGCCAGCGGATGCGGAGGCTCTTCTCAAACGCCGATTCCAAATCATCAACCTTTGGAGGCCGATAAATCAAGCGCTCGACTATCCTCTCGCACTCTGCGACTGCCGCTCGATCGACAGGAAGACCGATTTCGTGCCCACTACGTTGAAGTACGCGGAGAGGGATGGAGAGTCTTATGGAGTCCAGCATAATCCGAACCATAAGTGGAAGTACATGAGAGGGATGACACCTGATGAGTTTATCCTTTTCAAAAAGTAAGTGCTATAGTATGCCGTTTGTGCTCGAGATGGGTTTAGAATGTGACCTTATTTTCATAGCTTCGACTCCGTTCAAGATGGAAGTGTTGCAGTTCTTACCCCCCATTCCGCGTTCAATGACCCAACGACACCTGCGGATGCACCTCTTCGTGAATCTATTGAACTCCGCACGCTTGTCTTCTATGACTGATCCAAAGTGCACTGGCGTTGTACCGAAATCCAGGTAGCTTTGAAATTGAAACATGCAACTTCTGTTCTACGGAGCCGAACGCAAGCTTGGAGCTATGATTTCCAAATTTCTTCTTTAGAGGCAAGGAACAGGCTGGATCGAATATATTTTCTGGGTCAGTCGCTCGAGACACTGACGCCTTACTGACTGTATCGCAGAGGTAGATGACTCGGGCGCTAACCACTAAGCGCCGTGTACCAGAAGATTCTCGACGGTTCGCGGATCGCTGCGTAAGTTACTGCACATCGTTTCACGTGCACTAAATGTAAACTGATGATCATTGTCAGAGTCTCAGGGAGCTATACCTCACCGCCAAGTCAAATCATCACGAGTTCGGAAGAGGAGGGCGCCGTTCAGCATTCATTCCTCAAATTTCAAACCCGTAAGCGGCTCGTATCGAACATTCGCGAACAAAACGCGCCTGCGCTCCCTCTGCGCTCATCGAGTCATATGCCTCTCATTCGAGTGATCTCACTTAGCGCATCATTCAAGAGCATTGACGAACGTGACTTTGACGCTGAAAATGAGCGGGTTTTGGCTTCAAGATGATTAAAGCGCTGACAGACGTTCTCCAGGCAGTCACGCAACACCTCAAGGTGGTTTTCTTCACATTTCGTCTTCGCAGTCAAGGTTCTATAAAGCCCACTGAAAATGCATGGATTCTAGCCATTAATCGAAAGCTCCTCTCTAGAGACATCGACGACAAACTTTCACCAACTACCATGACCGCCAACACTATCGAAGCCACACTAATCTACACACAGACACCGGCCGACGGCTCGAAGGTCTTCCAATTTATGTATCCTGATCCCATCACTGGAGAGAGGAAGAGCAATCACACTCCAGCGCCAGTCAAGATGGTTATCGAGGACTTGCGCGGTAAGGAGGATTCCGTCACGCTGGACGAAGCGGGATTCCAGTTCGTCAAGGCTCCGGTAAAGCACACGTCGCTCGCTTCGGATGAGGAGATACAGGAGGAGTATTACCCGGAGAGTATTGAGCTGTTGAAGAAGCTCACGGGTGCCAGCAAGGTTATTTGTTTCGATCACAGTGAGTTACATTTCCTCCCCCTCTCATTTTATTTGCATTGATTCGTCTCTAGCCATTCGTCGCCGCCGCCCCGGAGTAGCCGGCGACACCCCAGAGACGCGCCAGCCAGCAGCAGGCGTTCACGTCGACCAAACCGAAGCGTCCGCCATCGCTCGCCTCCGCAAGCACCTCTCAGCAGCCGAAGCCGACGAGCTCCTCAAGCACCGATTCCAGATCATCAACATATGGCGTCCCATTGGCCACCCAGCATTTGACCACCCACTTGCGCTCTGCGATTTCCGCACTGTCAATGCGAAGACCGATTTGGTGCCTGGCGTGCTGAAGTTCCCTGACATGGAGAGGGAGACGTTCGTGGTGAAGCATAACCCTGCTCACAAGTGGAAGTACGTGAGGGGGATGACTCCGGATGAGATCGTCCTCATCAAGTGGTAAGCATTATAATTTTCGGATAACACGATGATACTGAATTCTTTTCTCGTAGTTACGATTCAGTTCAAGACGGAAGCGTCGCTATCTATACGCCGCACACTGCGTTTGAGGATCCTACTACCCCACCCGATGCTCCGCTTCGCGAATCGATTGAGCTTCGCTTTTTTGTTTTCTACGAAGACTAGAAATCAAATCATGGTAAACATCAAACAGTCTTATTCTGTTTCCAATTTTGCCCATGAAATTATTCGTTCCTTCTTCCATGGAACTCGTTTGCGTTTTTGCGGAGTTCACAACTCTTCGCCGTGTGTTGTCTCGGCCAGTAATCGAATTCCGTTCATCCTTTCACTCTATGCTATCTCTGGAATCATCTTCATAGTGCTAATTCGGTGAGATCTGTCCGGTGGAGAAGAGTTCTCGTCAGATGAAATGACATTGAGAGGATAGGCATAAGTGCTATATGCTATATGCGTGGCTAATCTGTGTCATCTTTTTATCGGAGATAACACTGACCCGCAGACCCCCTCATCCAAGTTCAATCTTTCGTACAGATTGCCATCGACAATCCTTCGCGCACATGCCATCTATTCATGCTGTAGCGATAGTTCGCATTCTTGGCATAGTTGATCGAGCCATGCCCCCTGAATATTATCAAGCATTTTGAATCATAAACACGTACTCCAGAATCGACACGCATATATTCCACCAAAAAGAATCAGTTACGCATTTCGACCCAAATCCTCTCGTCTTCTTCAAATACCAAAATGAGCGCGATAAAACATCAGAACGTCCTCGTCCTTGGTGCCACCGGTTCTACCGGAACGTGGGTGGTCGATGGACTCCTGGAATCTAAGAAATATGTACGTCGAAATATTTACTATTTTCGCTGATACGCATCAACCATCTTCATAGCACATCATCGCTGGGGTGCGTCCCTCGTCGCTGTCGAAACCCGCTGTATCCAAATTGCGCGAAAGAGGCGTCGAAATACGATCTGCAGACGTTTCGATGGACGACATCACCAAACTCCAAGCAGCATTCCAAGGCGTCGACACAGTTATCGTCACGCTTATCTTCACCGAGATCGACACGCAACCGAAGTTGGCAGATGCAGCAAAGCTCGCGGGGGTGAGACGGTTCATCACGGACGACTGGGGGACGGCATGTGTACCAGGGGTGATGAAACTGTATGATAAGGTTCGTCGAAGCTTTTACCGTGACATACCATTGCTTCGTCTTCGATCGCACTCCTGACGTGGAAGGCTGCGTAGAAATTTCAGATTCGGGAGTACGTCAAGTCCATTGGTCTCGGATATACCTTTATCGACGTTGGCTACTGGTGAGCGATCAATTACAATGGCGTCAAACATTTGTAGTTCAAACACTTACCAACTGTATAAAAGGATGTCCCTTCTCGTTCCAGTCGAGCGAAGAGAACATTCAGAGTACCCAGACGTCGATTTTATCCCCTCCAACTCGTATGCTATCTTCGGGTCTGGGGACGTAAGGACGGCTGCTATAGCGCGCTCGGATATCGGGAAGTTCGTAGCTGAAATCATCAACGACGAACGTACCTTAAACCGCTACGTGTTCTGCTGGGGAGACGAAAAATCGCAGAACGAGATTTGGGAGATAGCAAGAAAGGTTGAGGCTGAGTTGGGCAAAGAAATGGACATCGGTCCAAAGAGGGTAGTCGAAAAAGCAGAAATCGAGGAAAAATCCAAGAGCGCAGACCCTATCACCGCGCTTGGTCACGAGTATATGAACAGTTTCTTCATCCGTGGCGATAACACAGTTGAGAACGCAAAGAAGCCGGAATATGGAAGCGCCCTGGATGCGAGGGAGCTATATCCGCACCTCAAGGTTTTATCGCTGGAAGAGTTTACGAGGCAATTGTATAGTAATCTATATTAGTATGAGCCTTTTCAGAATGCAATATCACGCACACGACTTTGAGTCCACAGCTGCGCGTTTGCGTTTGTAATTTTCTATGCGTAGGGATCTTACGAGGCATACCGACGCTTCATCGTAGTCTTGATCTGCGTAAATGACGATGCCAGTGAAGACAATGGCGCCATACTCGCCCACCGCCCTCAGACAGCAGTTGAATAGAAGGGGACTCAGTCAACTCTCCTGGACGTAAGCACGTTTGACTCACCAGTAAACGACAAAGCTTCGCAATAAAGTTGGTGCGTCGATGAGTTCGTAGAGTATTACCAAGGATTTGTAATATGCTACCTGCTTGAAAACCAGAGTGAGAAATCTTGAACACGTATAGAAGACTTCTGAAATGCATAAATTGAGCTCAGCCAGCTCGAGAAAAACCATAACCAAGAGTTGTTGTCACCCACCCATCAAAACTGAAATGAGTGCGACCGACCAGCATAATGTCCTCGTCATCGGTGCTACTGGCGCCACTGGCACTTCTGTCGTCGATGGCTTGCTAGACTCGAAGAAATATGTACGTCTTTAGCTCCCGTCAAACGACTTCCGCTGATCGTTCATTGATGCGTACCGTATTACAGCATGTCATCGCTGGTGTACGCCCCTCGTCGCTATCCAAGCCTGCGGTCTCCAAGCTTCGCGAAAGAGGCGTGGAGATCAGGTCCGTAGACGTATCGGCAGACGATGTCGCCCAGCTCGGGGCCGCCTTCCAGGGTGTCGATATTCTTATCAGCACGTTAGTGTACTCGGAGATCGACAGCCAGATTAAAGTAGCAGACGCCGCAAAGCTCGCTGGCGTGAAACGCTTCGTCCCAGACGACTGGGGGACAGCAAGCGTGCGAGGAGTGAGGAAGCTTTATGATCAGGTTCGCCTATGGTCCTGGATTGCGTCTTCGAAATTAGTATGGCTGATTTCCTTCGGGTCGCAGAAAGCGAAGATTCAGGACCATGTCAAGTCTATTGGCCTCGGATACACCTTCATCGACGTTGGCTACTGGTGAGCATTTTGAGAATTTAATGTTTCAGGCACTCACATCGGGTATGCTAGGGCGTCCCTTCTCATGCCTGTCGCGCCAGAACAATCGGAATATCCCGGATTCGACATTGTCCCTTGCAATAACCACCACATATATGGTTCTGGGGACGTCAGGACCGCGGTCATCGTTCGTTCAGACATCGGAAAGTTCGTTGCCGAAATCATCAGTGACGAACGCACCGTAAATCGCTACGTATTCTGCTGGGGAGACGAGAAGTCGCAGAACGAGATGTGGGAGATCGCTCGAAAGGTAAAGGCCGAGTCAGGGGGTGCGCTAAACCTTGCACCAAAGGCAGTGATAGGCAAGGCGGAAATCGAGGAAAAGTCCAAAAGCCCGGAATTTTATACCTCGGTCGGATACGAGTATATGAACAGCATGTTCATCCGCGGTGATAATACCGTAGAGAACGCGAAGAAACCCGAGTATGGCGGCGCTCTCGACGCGAGGGAATTGTACCCTCACATCAAGGTTTTATCTCTGGAAGAGTTTGCGAAGCAGTTGTATAGCAAGTAGGTTAAATCGAACTTACAATCGTGGTCTTTGTCTTCAATAGCAATCCTTTATCCTCTGTTGCTTGACTCTCCCGTTTTCTGAAAGTCCAATACGATTTTCGACGCATGAATCCTTATGTCCGGTAAACGCCAGGAGCGTCGGGGCTAGCCGAACTCTTGGACGAGGTGCTTCGCGTGTGTTCTCCCATGGGCAATGCGCACCCCGAGGTGTAAATATATGGAAATTACAATTCGTTGCGTGTATCCTGACCTGTCGGGGGAAAATGACCTGATTTTCGAGACCGAGGCCGCCGCCACCGCCGCCGTTCTTATTGTACGATGTATCTCGAGAGATCGATGGCCTATGGGGGCTAGCGCCAAACGGCGGGACGGGTCACGACTCTATCAATATTAAATGCAATGCGCATGTCCTGCGGAACGGCTCAGTCAGGGGCTTAAAAGCTGGAGCGCTAGCAAGAGCTATTGTTCCTTCGTTGCAACACACCATCATGACAGACTCGGACTCGACAACGGCTTCAGCATCGAAACCCACTGTGTTCGTGCTCGGGGGGACTGGTACGACGGGCACGTCCGTCGTGAACGGTTTGCTCGATTCTGGGAAATATGTGAGTCTTGAACGGTTGCGTCATCTGTGCTGACAGGAATTGATCGGTGAGATTGTGTGTCTTAGAATGTTATCGTTGGTGTTCGGCCAGCGTCCCTCTCCAAGCCCGCGGTGTCGAAATTGAAAGAACGCGGTGTCGAAATCCGAGCCGTCGAGCTCACAGCAGATGGGGCTGAAGCCATCGACGCAGCGCTGAAAGGAGTCGACATCGTCGTTTCGACAATTTTCTTAGGGGCCATCGATAAGCAGGTATATCTTGCGGACGCTGCCAAACGGGTTGGAGTGAGGCGCTTCGTACCATGCGACTGGGCGTCATGTTGCGTGCGCGGAGTGAGGAAGCTCTTCGACGAGGTATGAATATTCCGTGGAGAGGCTTCAAATGGCTGCCTGACGACATCGAATGTTTATAGAAAGCTGCCATCCAAGATCATGTCAAGACCATCGGGCTGCCATACACGTTCATCGATGTCGGTATCTGGTGAGCAATAAACACGAGTATCTGTCAATTTGTCCTCATGTTCTTTGCCAAGGGCGACCGGCACCCTCCCATCTGACCAGGAGGTACCTGAAGAGAACCCAATACCGGGCAGATCGCATAAGATCATCGGAACTGGAGACGTGAAAAACGCGATTACGCACATCCCGGAGATTGGCAAATTCGCAGCAGAGATCATCGACGATGAGAGGACGCTGAACAAGTATGTCTTCTGCTGGGGAGATGAGAAGACGCAGAACGAGGTATGGGAGATCGCGAGGAGGGTGAAGCCGGAAGTGAGCGGGGGAGAGGCTTTGAAAGCGATCCCGATTTATGAGAGTGGGGACGTGCTGCAGGAAGCGCTGAGTTCCGTCGAGGATGGATCATTCATGCAGGTCGCGGTCGAGTACCTCGTAAGTTTGTTCATTCGGGGAGACAACACGGTGGAGAACGCGAAGAAGCTGGAGTACGGGGGGGCGCTGGATGCCAGGGAACTCTACCCAGACCTGAAGATCAGCACGGTCGAAGAGGTCGCCAGGATTATGTACCAGAAATGAACGCTTCAGTCATTAAAAGTTTTTCTCTGCATATTATGGATTTTCATCAGAAGAATTGTTTAATGGACAAGCGACGAAGATTGACTGCACGCACCATGTTCCATGTCGTCGAAGTCGAAGTCCTCGAACGATCGAATACAAGGACGATTCCCAACGCTTACGCAGAGACCTTCAAACTTGCAATATTGATGCGTATCGTCTTCAATGGACGTCATATATAACTAACTTGCCTCCACCTTCTGAAGTGTGTTTTGAGATGGATGTAACGAGTGTTCATTTTGCTGAACTCCGAGTCATCCTTCAAGTTTGCCAATGAACTTGAAGATTTGGTAATTTCGCATTCACGGAGTTGATGCCAGTATGCGATCCAAATCGCCTTGCAAGCCTATTCGTAGTATCACCAGATAGACGACGATGAAGTGGGAAAGCAAAGGAGAAAAACCGAGAGAAAATGGTTCGAGTAAAAAAAATTACGTAAGAAGCGGAGTTCCAATATCACCGCAACAATCCGAGTCGTGCCAGCGTTCAACGACTTGGACGACCACCAGAACGAGTTTCGCCATCAATTCCTCCAATTCATCGTCAAGGTCGTTTCCCGTCCGCGCCGTCATCGTAAATCTAAAGAGCTAAAGAGTCTGAATGAAGTAGTTCGTTAGTGATTTGATAGGTGCGTTGCAATTCCCCTGGCCTGCGAGGCTTTTTTAGCTGACAACAAATTTTCAGTCGCACATGTTTGGTCGATATGAGTGCATCTGCAGACCCTGAGACCGATCTGAGAATTTTGCCTGGTAATCTACTCACAGAAGATTTATAAAAGGTGAGGTACATTCAGAACCAACACTTCCACGCTTTTCATTCTGACGAAGCATCATTCCAAGGTGGATATCTATGCTCGAAGTCCAAAGTTAGACGGGAAGCGACGGCATCTTGTTCGTGTTCTGCGACGAATCGCGCAATGCGCAGTTTCTGTGTCTTGTATTGGACTTCTCCGCATCGTGAGCGCTTCCATTCTCCCCTTTCACAGTAAATCAAAGCGGAGTCGGATACGAGGGTCGAGGATGGATATGGATTGGGTACTAAGAAAAGGTGAGTACCAATGGCTACATGGATTGGTATCAGCCTCTGCTCTCACAGCTTGCTGACGTCTATCTGGCACTTTGGTGATGAAGGGACCGCAGCTACACTCATCATACCAAATTCTTTCCATGCAGTTGAAAAGGTTCAGTTTCTGCATCTTTTAGCGTGGATGTCTTCTACTTATTCTAAACTAGGTACACAGCAGGCCCGATGCGTCCTCGAGATACTTCACTGAATTATCAGCATGTCATGCCGGGACGGATGAAAACGAATTAGACTGCTGCGGCCGTCGTACTTCTCCCATCTCTCGATCCCAAAGAGGCGCTGTAAAACCGTCACTCACGGTTATAAGCCCAGAGTCCGTGGATAACAGAATTCCATGTGTGCCTGGCTGAAAATCTCCCGAGGGTGGGATCCCGTGTCCTGAAACCTACCACGATGACCTTGAGCTCCCATTGAACACACGAAGGTCGACCCCGCATGGAATCGAGATATTAGTGGATCTGGGATACAATGGGGTGCCTTCTAGGAGGAGAGGTTGCTTCGATTCGTTCCCATCTACCATCGTTGTTGTAAGTAACCTCACAGCTGTTCGAAGTAATACTAATACCAATATCTCTTAGACGCTATAGATCTCAATCAACGTTCCAAACGCCAAGTCTGCCATTGGGAGATGGACTCTTTGCTGCGCACTCAAATTGACTGACGGGACCGCGAGAATTCACGATCATGGCGGAAGCCATCGTGCCAGCGGGTGAGCTGAAAATATGTGGCGGATTTTCTCATCGCCATCCTGACGTATCAATAGCCATCATCGCTAGTGAGTCGCACAGTGCCCCTCAGAGTCTCTTGGTCTCTTACCAGCATCCCCATGCGCACTAATATACGATGAGCCAGCATTACTCGACCACCTCTTCGTATCTCTCGCTCCGGCCGTATTCGTATACGCCAAGCAACGACACTGATGGTCCGGGCAACTTCAGCAACCCCACGCCGGGATTATCGTTGTCGTCGTCCACGTCACTATCCGTCAATTTCTTGCCTGCGAAGTTCTCGAGCCCGCGCGGGTCGTTAATTCACAAACGGAAGGGGAAGGTCGGCGCGGATGTGCGCAATGTGAAGCAAGGTGGGGGCCGGGAGGCGTTCAAGAGGGGCGAGGCGCGCATGCCCAACGCGAACGATGATGATTATGATGGAGTTGACGTGTCGGATGTCCGCAAGACGTGGCTGAGTACGACGCATGTCCTGAAGCCGAAATTACGGTGGAATAAATTCAAATGGATATTATTCTTGTCGAATACGGGGGTGCGTAACAGAATTGATTTTATCATTGTTTTATGTTTTGATTTGACGCGCCAGGTCATGCTTTATTCGGTTGCGGCACTGGTAGCCTGTCTCCTCATCTGGTTTGATATCTGGAAACATGCCGACGTTATCCGGGTAGCAAATCGCATCGAACTTGTCATATCGACCGTCGCAGCTGGGCTCGGTATCCTCACGTCTCTTGTCGGATACTCAGGGCTCGTTCTCAACAATCGATCTTTCCTCGCTGTTTACAACTTCCTCCTTTGGGTGACCTTCGCTGCGATCGTCGCGCCGGGATACATCACCATGCGTCGGCGCGAATTCAATCTCCAAGGCAAACTCAACGCGCAATGGAGTGGGGGATTCGGACTCGAGGGTCGTCTTCGTATCCAAAACCAGCTCGGGTGTTGCGGCTACTTCGACCCCTTCATCGAGGCAACCGTCAGCAACACATGCTACGCCCGGTCGGTCCTCCCTGGGTGCAAGAACGCGTTCCTCAAATTTGAGCGTTCGTTGCTGGAGTGGTGGTACATTGCAGTGTTCTCGCTCGTGCCGCTGCACATAGCTGCGATGTTCGCGGGCTTGTTGTGCTCGAACCACGTCACGTATCGCTTCGGGAAGGGGATGATGCCGAAGGCGTATCGACTCAGCCAGAACAGTATGGCGATCATCATAGACAATTATGCGACGTGAGTGGTTTCCGCTTTTGCATAGAGATTTGTTACTGATAGCGTTTTCATCAAGCCAACTCGCGGAGCAGTATGGCGCAGACATTACTTCATCTACGTTTTCAAAATCAAATTTGAACGTTGGATACGTTCCACCAATGATAGGTTATGCGATCTAGAACTCTCGATTTCTTATTAGATTGGTTTGCACGGATGGAACTTTACTGATAAACTATGTACTAAATTGTAAAAACTGGAACGGACAGTGTGTACTGCTAATTATATGCGATGTAGCATCCTACTTACGGAATATGAAGCGCTCATGTCACAGCTTTGCTACCTCAAGGCCGTAGGATCAAAACAAAAAGAGGCAGTTAGAGAGTTCGGTCGAAGGCGGGGACGGACAAAGACCGCAAGAGCTGATCATGACGTCAATTGAGATATAGGCGCAATAGTGCTAGTGTATAAAGAAGGATCGGAAGGTTGTCGAACTCGATGACTACGAGATTAAATGATCGCATGGAGTACGATTTCTCGATAAATTTAAATTTCTCTTCTTCCACCGCATCACCTATCCGCGAAACTGCTGGCCCGTTATCTTGACCGGCTAAATTTTTCGCGAATGCGCAAGCCTACCATAAGAGAGTCGATATCCCTTCGAGAGGCTGGGATGAAGGATTTCTTTAGTTATTGGATCTGTAGGGTGAATAGGGATAGTATCCGACCTTGAACGTTTAGTCGCGCATGTATGTAGTACTGATTTGTGCTTGAGGTCTTCAAAGCGAAACCGAATCCTAAAGTCTTACATTATCGATTTAGCCCTTGAAATCCAACGCTTTATTCCGATTAGTTGAGAGGAGTGTATGAATGAACGCGAGAAGAGTGACCGGAAATTGCCATCCCTACATGTATTCAAGCTCCGAAGTATCGGAACTTCAAAGTCGTTTACGCGCCTGCTGGGCGCCTGCCTCTTTCCCTTTGACCACGATGTCACGGAAGAGAGGTAAATATCTCGGAACAGGTCTTCGGATCCCATATCCACCAGAATATGCCCTGGCAGCCGTCCTATTTGAAGGTTGGAAATACAGGTGAGTGAGAATGGCAGTTGTCGATTAGTTTCTGATGGTTTGTTAGCTAGCACACTCCCATTTCTTCTCCTTCGTCAACTATTGATATGACAAAATAGCCGAGGTAGTACTACTACGTGAAAGCGAGGTAGTATGGTCTAGGCTTGGCTCGAGACCAGCTACAACCTTGTCAGTCATGTAAGCCATCACACTATAAGCGGCTTGAATATCACGGTAATAAGAACGATATTCATATGTAAGTTAGAAAAAGTTGGCAACTACAGGACGCTTATTACAATTATTACAGCTCGAGGTACCCGTCACCACGGTACTGACAGCACCTGGATGCCACAGACGTATTCCGAATTGCATTCTCTTCAGGTCATCTGAGCTCTTTTTGATGTCCATCGCCCTCAAGAATCTCAGAAGCAGTTGTGAAGGTGCCAAATGAAGTGCTTCTCCGTCGACCGTGGCACATGCTACCAACGACATACACCACCTGCAGGGGTTAGCTCGGGCCTACTCTGTCACGGCTCCGTGATTCAGAAAATAAACTCAGCGAAAGATGCCAACAAGAGAGTTATATAAGTCATAGACCTGATCTTCTATGCGGTGCCCTTGCCCCCAACCGCGGAGCAATCAGCAATGGCGTTTTCAGCCGCTGAGGTGCGTCGTTCATCATAACCGTCTTCATAGCTGATTTACATAACATCATTTTTCCAGTCGAAGCTGGTCTCCATTTTCTGCCAGTCTGTTCTATATGGTACACTCTGTTTATCAGTTGTTTGATTTGAGTTCTAATATCATCGATTTATGCTAAAAATCACTTAGGAGTGTATGTTGTGCTATTCACAGCTACAACATATACACTCTTGTGGGGTAACAAGGCCCGCCGCTCAGTGCGGCGACACAACATGCTCTTCGTCTCCTTCCTGATCTTCGTGATCGCGACAATGGTCCGTCATATTTTTCTTTCGCCTTTATTTTCATCGCTCTCCCAACTTAGGTATTCTTCTTCTTCTCTCGCAGCACATGGCGACGAACTTCTCTCGAATTGTTTTGGCGTTCATCATCCACGCTGACGCACCCGGAGGCCCGGCGGCGTTCTTCAATGAACTTTCAAACTTTACACAAATGTTTGGGAGCACGCTCTACGTTTTTCAGACCCTACTGGGAGATGCGCTTGTGGTACGTACTGCTGTCGCATATCCCCTCTTCAAACTTGAAACTAATAAGCATTTCTCTTCGATTTTCCAAAAAAAAAAACAACAACAACAAATAGCTGTATCGTAGTTATCTCGTTTGGGAACGGAAGCTGTGGATCGTCGCCTTTCCATGCTTACTTTTACTAGGCAGCACCGGTACGACTTTGCGTTATATTTCCTTCGCCAAGGAGGCTCACAATCACATTCTTGTCTTTCATATGCGAATCTAGCGACCGGGATAGGCATCCTATACGCCTTCGACAAGGTCGTCCCATTGGCCGACGTCTTCGTAGTGCAGCTCGGCCACTGGATCACCGCGTTTTTCTCCATGACATTCACGACGAACGTCATATGCACCTGTATGTTTCGATCTGTTATATTCATCTTGATACCAAATTCTGCTCGTTGGATCACTGACGGGTATATATACCGAACTATCCATAGCACTCGTTGCGTATCGCATCTGGACGCTCAATCACAGGAGGAAACATGGCGATTCAATGCGCCGCCACGCATTACGCCCGGCGTTGCTCCTCATCGTCGAATCTGGCGCCTGCTACTCCGCGACGCTCCTCGCGCTCCTTATACTCTACAACGTGGACTCGTGGTTCCAGTACGTCGTACTCGACTCCGTCTCGCCGATTGTCGTGAGTTCTCCTTCACGCTCATCAACTTGAGGAAAAAGAACTGAAATCTAACTAACGCAATCTTTGATGATGTAAAAAGGGAATCGTCTTCTCAGTGATCATGCTGCGTATTGCCTCGGGCGTGTCGACCGAGGAGGGTGAGACGGCATTGCTGGGAGAGTCAGGTGTCGTCAATTCGGGTGGTGGTGGTGTCCAACTGTCAGTGTTGGATGCTGATCCTGATCAGAAAACTGTGGCAGTCTAAGATAGCTTCATGCAATTATCCATTAGATTATCCATTTCCCGAGAAAGACGTTTCCTTCTGTTATGATTCGTATCGTGGTGGGGAGAATGCTTCTTAACGAGATTGTTGTCTGATAATTTGACCAAAAGCGAATTGATATGTACACAATATTTTTACATGTTTACTACGTGTCGAACGAGACGGTAAGTTACTAAGTATCATCAATAAATAAAGACTAACGAATTGGACTGTGGTCGCTGGGAGCTAATCAAGAATGAGTCTTTGCACGTCGTGAGCTCGAGTTGAATTCGAAGTAAAAGTCCGTAATATTAGGTTCCTTGCGATTAGTACTCCCCTGCATCATACCTCCTCCGTCCCGAGAACACTCAGTGCCTTTTCATTCAGGGAGAGAGCTTCACGATTTTCGTCGAGTCCTTCCGAACGAGAGCCCGAGCCCGAGCTTCCAGAGTGCGAGCTGACGCGGCGTTCTCTTCCAAGTTCAGTCACCTTTACTACGGCATCCTTATCCTTCTCGCCGAATGTCGAGCCGCCGCTCTCCGTCAGTGCCCCCGAGCCCACAGTCCCAGTGGTTGTCGTCCGACCAGCGTAGTACACCATGCTCTCTGCGTCATCCTGAGCGGCTGGAGTGTGATTGTTGAACACGATGTTCAGGCTCCTGCCATGTTGTTCCTCTCGCTTGCGCTGATTGTGATGGTGGTGAGGAAACGATTTGCTGCCTAGCCCGGAGGTGGTGGCTGAGGCGCCGGTAGCGGATCCCTCGAGGGTAGTGATGCCCAACCCGATACGGACGATGATCATTGAGAAAACGAGACCCTGTACGAGGATGAGAGAATCAGATGGAAAGAAATGCCGATGTATTGCTGGACGATTTCTTACCACAATAGACGAAATCTGTGTTTACATCCGGTCGGAATGAGTTCATGAAATAATGTTGAAAAGTATATGATTTGCCAGACTCACCGCGTCGAGCAGGACGTACTGGAACCAACTGCTCGTTTTATACAACACCAACAGCGCCGTCAACGTCGCCGAGTACACCGCGCCCGACTCAAGTACGAGAAACAGCACAGGGCGGTAGCTGCGCCGTAAGCCCGCGCCACCAGCTAATCCGCGCAGGACGGCGCGGTTGACCGCCCAGATGCGGAGCGCGACGAGCGCGGTGCAGAGGAGGTTCGTCGCGAGTGTCAAGGAGAAGAACGCGGTGATCCAATGTTGGAGCTCTGTCACGAAGATGTCTGCCTCGGGCACGACTTTCGCGAAGGAGTAGAGGATGCCGATGCCGCTTGCTGTTGGTACGGTGAAGTGGGAAAAATGTCAAGGGATAATAGTTATCGAGGCGAAAGCGAAGACGTGCCAGTGCTTCCAAGCAGGAGAAACGCAGGGATCGCTATCACTCGAAACTGGCGTCCCCAGACCAAATAGCACCTGTACATCTGCAAAACCAATAAGTCTACGGACGTCACAGGAGAGGAATATTTGATTTTCATTCGCATGGATAACACGTACTGCAACACCATCCCCAATCAACGTCTGCCCGATGTAAATCGTGCTCCCAAATATCTGCGTGAATTCAGACAATTCGTTGAAGAACGCCGCAGGCCCACCAGGCTCGTTCTTGAATATGATGAACGCCTTGATGATGCGCGTGAAGTTAACGCCAATGTGCTTTGAACAAATACATGTAATATACAGAAGAATGTTAATTAACGTACGCACGTAGTAATGTAGGAAAGGGGAGAAGACGCACAATGGTGGCCATGACAAACATGACGTTGGAGATCCAGAGCATCGTGTAGTTCGTCTTCTCATGGTGTTGGTGCCGCTTGGCGAGGAGAACCCATGTCGTAAGGATGAAGACGACGGTGTACGCGCCTAGCGAAGCATTTATTCATTAGGTAACGTAGGATAGATAGAAACAGAAGTAAAATGTTGCGAATGAGTTTCTTTTTCTGACAAGCGCATAAAATGTGTTGTTAACTCACCATAGAGCAGAGTCTGGATGAAAATCGAGACAAGTTTTGACTAATGGGTGGCGGCAACATTCATTTCGATCGACATTAAGCGAGCAAGCCCACGACTTTACTCACCTCATCTGGGGGGAACGCCATAGCGAAGGGGTACCGGAAGCTAAGATCCCTATCGCGACTTCAACCCTGCCAGTGCACGCCGGCGTACCTTATAAACTAATCTAAAACGTCTGAACCGCCTCCATGCCATGAGAATGAGAGTAGGTTTGGATATGAGCGAGCGTACATGTATTCTCGAGCGCCTTGTCCTGTATCAATCGGTCAAAAGGAGCGACCGATGAAACGGTAAATCCACTTTCATTGGCGTTTCGTGGGGAGAGGCGCCGCACTGGCGGATGATTGTGATATTCGCCGTTTACGAGAGAGGGGCCAAGAGAGAAGGCTATCTATCAGATTCACTTGATGATGAGCGGGATTCTTGTGTGTCCTCGTTTCTGGGGTACAGGTAGGTACTGTATGACTGACAGTTCCGCGGGCCAAGGCTTGTCTTGAAAAAGGATTGGCAGTAGAGATCCACGGCTCGAAGTTACCGTAAAGACCGTAGCAGAATCCCATAATAGTGACCAGTGAGTACACGGCTGAGTACTTCTGTGCTTCGATTGGGCACGGGAACAGGTCCAACGGGATAAACCTTCGTCTATAGAGTCGCGAATTCCGTCTCTCCTTTCGTCGGGCCCGCTATGTCGTCAACGACTACCAAGAACTTCAAGCTAAACAATGGGGTAGAAATGCCCGCAGTCGGCGTCGGGTGAGTGTTGTGTGTCTATAAAAATCACAGAGAACGCACTGACCTCCAATGGCACGTACAGATGCTGGATGGGCGCCGTCGGCGAGGGAGATCATGTAACACAGATGGTGAAGACCGCGCTCGAGCTTGGGTACAGGCATGTCGATACGGTTCGATAGCCCTTCTTCGATTTCTTCAAATTTCGCGAACGCTGATTCAATGATGTAGGCAGCAAATTATGGTGAAGTTCGAAACGATTCGCTCACGCTTTCATCGGGTCTTGACGTACACCGACTGATACAGGTGACGAAGAAAGCGTAGGGAAGGCATTGAAGGAGACGAACGTGCCGCGGGGCGAGATATTCCTGACGACGAAAGTCGAGTATGTCTTCTTCTTCAAGTTCTTACTCAAGTTCATGAAGATGGAAGCGAAGCATACTGAAATGTGTGTGTAGCCAAAAAGACCATGGCAGTGTGAAAGAAGCGATGGCGACGAGCCTAAGGAAGCTTGGGGTAAGCTATGTGGACCTGTACCTCATGCATTGGCCAATGGCGTTTGACGCGAGCGGTGAGAGATTTTCTTTCGTTGTTGAGTGACAAGAGACAGCTTTAAAGATTGAAGATCGACAGGGGGGACACTGCAGCCGGAGGAGAGCCCGACGTTCGTTGAGACATGGGTCGCGATGGAGAAGCTGCTCGCAGATGGTTGGTTCAATCTTGTCTTTCTTCGACCAATTTGAATTCACTCACGCATCTTGATCTTCTTTCGAATTCGCAGGCGCCACAAAGGCGATAGGCGTGTCCAACTTCAGCATCAAGACGCTCGAAACCTTGCTTGCCCACCCCTCCGTCTCCATCGTCCCCGCGGTGAACCAGGTCGAGCTGCATCCTGCGCTGCCCCAACATGACTTGCTCGCGTTCTGTACCTCTCGTGGAATCCTCTTGATGGGGTACGCACCCGTCGGGAAGAACAAGTACGCAGCAGGAGACACGACGATCGCCGCCATCGCGCGCGCACATAGCTCGTCCGTGACAGGCGCGCAGGTGCTGCTGAGCTGGGGCGTACAGAGAGGCACTGCGGTAATCCCGAAGAGCGTGCATGAGGAGCGTCTGCGGGAGAATCTCCAGGTAAATCGAATCCCGGAGATCAACTTGCAAGCACTGACATGAGATTAGCTCGTCGAGTTGAGCGAAGAAGAGATGGCGACGCTGGATGCGTTCCACATGAAACCTGGCATGCATCACAGCGTGTGTGGGTTCCACTCCCCAGACCTCGGCGGCTCCTGCTTCGGGTGGACATACGACCAACTCGGGTGGGACGTGGTTATTGGCGGCATCCATGCGTAACGTGGCTTGATCGATATTATTAGTTAGCATGCTGTCAAATACCGAATACGATGTAGCCAATCTCAAACTCACTCACCATGTCTACCACCACCAACGGCGACGCCTCCGCGTCCAAGCCACCCACCATCCTCCAGAAAATCTATGCTCAGCGTCAGAAAGATGTCGAGCTTGCACAAGCCACGCCTGGCACACGTCCCGATGAGCTCGACACATACCTCGCCATGGGCCTCGCGCCGCCACTTATCCCCCTTGTCCCTCGTCTGAAGCGCAACCCCGCCTCCAGCACCTCCGCCTCCTCCAGCCTGAGTCTCATGGCCGAGATTAAACGCGCGAGTCCCTCCAAGGGTGACATTGCACTCACCGTCAACCCCGCGCAGCAGGCCCTCCTTTATGCCAAAGCCGGTGCCTCCGTCATCTCCGTCCTCACCGAGCCCACCTGGTTCAAGGGCACCCTCCTCGATCTCCGCCTCGCGCGCCAGGCCGTCGACGTCCTCCCCGACCGCCCTGCGCTACTCCGCAAAGAGTTCGTGTTCAGCGAGTACCAGATCGCCGAGGCGCGCTTGCATGGCGCAGACACCGTCCTCCTCATCGTCGCCATGCTCGACCAGCCGACGCTTGCGCGCCTCTATGCGTACTCGTGCAAGCTGGGCATGGAGCCTCTCGTCGAGGTCAACAACGCTGCTGAGATGCACCGTGCGCTTGAGCTCGGCGCAAAGGTCATTGGCGTGAACAACCGCAACCTTCACGACTTCTCTGTGGACATGGGGACAACGTCTTCTCTCGTTGACATGGTGCGCGAGAAGGATGTTGTCCTCTGTGCGCTCAGTGGTATCTCCGGCCCTGGAGACGTCAACGTTTACAAGGAGCAGGGCGTGAACGCAGTATTGGTTGGCGAGGCCTTGATGAGAGCTCCGGACACGAGCGCGTTCATCAAGAATCTACTTGCGTGGTGAAGAGCCGACGACCTGCGATAGACTCATCATTCGGAAAGTCAAGTTTGTGTACTGTAATGGGGCGAGTTTGTTTAGACTTGAAAAGTGGAGATATATCGTGTAGTAAAGGGGGTAAGGGGAGAATGAAGCGATGATGTGGTTGAAGAGCAAAGCACGAAAACGTGCCTATTCCGACCGAAAGTCTTATGCAAAAGACGCGTCGCGATTGTGCTCAATCCTCGGGATGGTAAGAAGAGAAGAACTAAAAGCAGTATTGACAGACTGAAAGAGATCAATGAAACTACAGATTGTCGCAGCACAAAAGAAGGAAACGTCGAGAACAGATATCTAGAACGAATATTTCAAGCATTCAAACCACAGCTCACCGAGTTTCACATTTCTATGGCTTCGTCTCTCCATTCATATCAAAGGCGGAAACCTCGATTCACCAACAGGAAATGGTCGTTGGCCAACGACAGAGGATTACAAGTCGGGGAGGAAGCGTCTCTTTCGCGCGGTTTCGAAGATGAAAAGTAGAAGAGAAAATTAGAGCGAGCCTTGAGTCAGGACGTAAGGGCTACATCGTCGTCGTTCGGAACGGATTTCAGCTAAACGTCGGGGATGTGGTCGTCGTCGTCGACAGCGAACGCGTTCCCCAACGCGTTCCTGACTAAGCCAATCACGAGGCCGTGCGCATTTTTGCTTTTCCGGGACTCGCGCCTTCGGGGCCGACTTGCCGAGGTGGTTGTCGGCGGTTGACATCGACGACAGACGACGACGAGCTCTTCAGCCTCCTGGACGAAGGAAACAACACAAAGATGATTCTTAAAGCGCAATCTTCACTACTTTTAACTAATACGCCGTACTACCCTTGAAATCGTGGATTTCAAAAAGCTCAAATCAACGCGCAAGTGATCATCCACGCGTCGCAGAGTGCGCGAACTGCGCTGCGAACTGCTCTGTACTAGTAGGCTTATGCCATAGCCTCTTCTCAAGCCTAAGAGGACCGAGACTTGATGGACGAACTCCGACGGCATCGGCGACAGCGCTGCCGTACCCGAGCAACTATGTGGTTCAGGAGCAAGCAGTATTGCCTGCGCAGCGCAGCGCAACATCATTTTCTGGTACGTCCGCAAGTTTCTATCAATCGTGCAGGAGACAGACGATTTCAAAGCAGAACGACCGTTTTTCTCTCGCTTACGAATCTTCTAGTCTCAACTCGCCCAAAAGCTCTCTTGTCTGCTGGATTGCGAGGTTGGGCGCGCTCGCAGTCGTTCATACAAAGTTTGGGATTACTCATCCTGGAGTGGATTGTCGTAAATCTGTTACAGATCTCATAAGGATGCTCAGTCGTATGCATGCAGTTTTTGCGATATAAAAGAGCATTTCGAAGCACACATATCGTCAACTTCGACATCGATTGCACGCCTTCGAAATCAAATTCATCATGAGCAACTCCGCTTCTAAGCAAACTGTGTTTATTCTGGGTGGAACCGGAACCACTGGCGCTTCGGTAGTCAACGGACTTCTCGATTCTGGCAAATACGTATGTGCAACTTTTATCTGAGATCTCCTCAGCGAGAATAACCTTGGATGCGTTTTCCTAGCATGTCGTCATTGGCGTCCGACCAGCCTCGTTATCCAAACCTGAGGTTTTAAAGCTGCAGGAGCGTGGAGTCGAAGTCAGAGCTGTCGAGCTCGACGCCGCGCCCGCCACGATCGATGCAGCTCTGAAGGGGGTCGACACTGTGATCTTCGCAACACCATTTTCGGAGACGGACAAGCAGCCGCGCTGGGCTGATGCTGCGAAGCGTGTGGGCGTGAAGAGGTTCGTTCCGGATGATTGGGCGACGCCTTGCGAGAGGGGAGTGAGGAAGATGTACGATCAGGTAACGTATACAATTCAGGGGGGAAAACTTCCTTTATCTCTAACCGTTTTGACAGAAAGCCTCGATTAGAGACTACATCAAGTCCATTGGGCTTGGGTACACGTTCATCGACGTGGGCTTATGGTATGGCATTGGCAACAAATCGCATGAGGAACTCTTAGCTGATAGTGTTTTCTTTAAAGGGCGGTGTTAGCCCTCCCAGAAGACAAATCAGAATCTCAAGACATATTCCTGCCCTCGAAGTCTCACAGAATCACCGGGTCGGGCGATGTCAAATGCGCCATCACACACATCCCCGACATCGGGCGGTTCGTCGCAGAGATCATTGCCGACGACCACACGCTCAATCAGTATGTCTTCTGCTGGGGCGACGAGAAGACGCAAAACGAAGTCTGGGACATCGCACGAAAGGTGAAGCTCGAACTCACGGGTGAGCCGCTGAAGGCGACTCCGAAGATCGAGACCGAAGAGGAAGTGCTGCAGAAGGTGAAGGATGCAAAGGATGGGACGGTTGATCAGATGGGGAGTGAATATGTTTTGAGCATCTGCATTAGGGGAGATAATACAGTGGAGAATGCGAAGAAGCCGGGATATGGAGGGGCGATGGATGCGAGGGAGTTGTATCCGAATTTGAAGGTGTTGACGGTTGAGGAGGTTGCGAGGTTGGTTTACGGAAAATCGGCTTGATAGTACTAAGTAGAAATGTACCAATATCTGAGTTGCCTCCGACCCAATAACACTCAAACTTGGATACTAGGTATCCGTCAGTACGAATATTGTTGCGATCGTAGACTTCACTTGAAAAAGTGAGAAAAGTCGAAACACGTGGCCATGATGTAGAGCCGAACGCGCGCTCGACGGTCGACTTGATCACCGTGACCAACGACCACCACAACGAAGAGTCTCAGTCTATGGCTTGGTCAACATTAATTCTCTGGCTTGCTGTTTCTTCGCTCTTTTGCTTCGCGATTGGTACATCCGTAACGTCTCCCGGTGATGGAAATGGAAACTCTCAGCTCTTCCTCCTCTTTGACGATTTCCGAACGAACGACCACGATTTACCCCGGACTCTCGAACATTCTTTGCATTCTCCTCGCAGGAATGGCGACTCTCAAAAGACCATGTCGTCAATAACATCGCATCTCAACAGCGGGAATGGTGACGATTGGTGCAAATTCAAACTCGAAGGCTATCTCTTTGACCTGTGCCCCCTACTCGTTCCTGAACGATATCCCATCGATGAAGCTCGCAGCTCTCGAGGACTTTTAGAAAGGGAAATAGTTAGTGGAGAGTATGAGGCGCTGAGCAATTTGGTGAAGAGGATAGTGGTGCGTCGGGAGACGACGCCTTCTACCGTCACGTACACGCACTATCACATCGCATTACGCGGCAAGCTAGATATGAGCTCGGAATGGTGGAAAGGACGACAGGTGCGTGAAATATCATTTCGTCTCTTGATTTTCTGAGCTGAGACTCCTGTCAATTCACTCTGCGAACGTACCAGTGCCCTGATGCAACTTGGGTTTGTGCCGTCGGTGCGTTCCTTTACTTCTTCTTCTGCATTGTCCATCAAGAGGCGCGACGTAACTCTCTCTGTCTTCATACAGAGTTGGAATATACAATGAAAGATGAGGAGGAAACGGAGGAACTCCTTCTGAAGGTCACCTCAGTCGCAGGCAACCTACGCCTTCAAGACGGCCGCTACACTCGTTTAAACGCGACCATGCACCTCGGACCCAAACAGAACGCAGCAGATCACGGTACGTGTACCGCAGAATGAATAGATATTATAATTAAGTCTTCGACTTTAATTTCGTTATCCAGGAGAACTACATCTGGTCTTGCATGGCGGCATGTTCGAAGGCAAGAACCAGTCTGCTTTGCTACGTTTCCTGTGCGATCGCACCGTCGAGGAGGTCGGTCGGTCGATACTCTATCTTGAATTCTCTCATCTATGTCTTGCGGCATTTCCGACAGCCCTCTTCGATTACTTTTTCGAGCGTGAATGATGGACTCCACGTCTTCGCATGGGCATCGAGGCACGCGTGCGCGACTCGTGTCAGTGATACTCCCCCAACGTAGAACGCTCCTGGTTTTCGGAGTCGGCGACGAAGATGGCCTGATCAATCCCTTTGTATCCTGGCTGACACTTATTAGGCACGTTGGAAAGCCGCGACTTTTAAGCTACGCGTTTCGACCGCATCTCGATGCTTTCTTCCAAGTCGTCTGCCACTCCAATAATATTTTGGTCATCAGCGACGGTCAATGGGTCTAAAGACGGCATTTTGTGCACGCGGACGTGGTGCGCTGATAAATGGTTGAAGAAAAGGATTTTTGGTACGCATTTTCTCGTTTAAATTGGAGTAAGTCGGCGCTGATGTCGAAAGCGGAACAGCAACTTCCGTACGTACGTCAACCCTACTGCGGCTCAAGGTCAACCGTACTTTGAGAGCTGCGTGAGTCGGGCGCAACGCAACAGATACCGCGCATATTATGGCGGCAAAGAACCCATTTTCACTCTGTTGAGGTACCGGGTCGACTCGGTCGGGGCTGCCTTGTCCAGTGGGCTTTATGCAACGGATCGTCGATCATCGTACGCGTACGTTATGCTGGTAAACGAGGGATCCGGCTGCTCGTATTGAATGTTGTTGCGTGTTCCAATGTCAGATGCCGGTACATCGGTAAGTCCACTCCAACCGTACTTCTTCTCTCCTCACCTTCCCGCCTCTGATGGGTGATGTCTACGTGTACATATAGCATCATCTGGAATACAAGGGTATGCAACTTTGAATTCTTTATTACATTGCAAACTTCTGTGATTAATTTTCACAGACTTGAGAATTACTGTGCTGTTTACACTAAACGCCTGTAGGCTCGAGATTTGTGACATGCGATACGTGGATTTCTCCTTGAGTATTATTTTACCTACTATTACTTTGTTATGAGACGTTTCGTTAGCTCCCGCGATATTTTTTTTTCATAAACGAAGTCTATGACAATCCAGTAAGGGGCACTGCATCCCGGATAGGCCAGCGTGAACTGTGCGGTAAACGTATTAATCTTCGGGTCATTTGAGTAGTATATGTCAATGCCAATAGGTGTCAAGTGGAGCGTTCCGCCTTTATACTTCTCAAGCACTTTGCGAAGGCAGTCATAGTTCTGCAGCATTTGTGCAAAGAGAATGCGTGCTCCGGTTGAGTTTGCAAGCTTCAAGTTTCCGTCTTGAATGTGGCCGAGAACTCTAGCGCCAAGGTGTTTCCCATTAGCATCAAGTACTTGTTCCCTCACGGGTACCGGACTCGATTTGAAATCCAGAGTATATTGCATTTCGCGTGCTTCTTCCTCCGACCGGACTGTGCGATCTGTTTTTATCTTTGCTTCTCTTTCAAGCTTGCTTCACTGTCTTTCAAGTGCAAGGTTTTCTTTCCGTACTTGATATCCGAAGCTGTTTTATTGACGGTGTAAGATGTTGGTATTTTGTTATGCATACTTCTGTCCCCCCTTCATGCTTTATACTGAGGTCGATGAGATAATTAAACTGCAATCGTGCTTTCAATGAAGGTCTGTTCCACACGAATCTTCAAACCATTAAACCCCTTACGATATCTACAAGTCTCATGAACGTGAAGTTGCGAAACAAAGTCGACATACAACGGACAGTGTCATTGCTGAAACAGACGCATGAAGCTTAATTAAAATAGAATCTAGTGCTCGTCTGTATGCCTTCATAGTGCAAATCAAATACTTTGCAGAGGACCTATGATAACTTGAAGACTCCAAACGGAATGCTCGAACCTCAATGATTCGATGGCATATCCAATTGGCCATGAATGAGTGTAATTTGCTACTGCATTGTCATAATATTTCTTCATCCAACTGATGCAATATGTCGCACCGAGGAATGCAAGCAAAGTGCAATAATACCATTGCGAACGTACTGAGAATTGTTTGTTGTCGGTGACGGCGCCTATAAGGCGCTTACTTTGTCGGAGAATATTCTCGCGCCGGAGTTTGCCGCATATTGACCACGCACAAAGTTGGAAGCTTCCGCTTGCACTCCTCGCATCCTCGTTCCTCGTTCAACGACGATTCTACGGCGGTAGATGATGCACCTTCATGCCAATACCGCCCCTTCGCATACGAAATGCAACAATCCTATTCAAGCTACGGTACGACCCCCGAATACAGAAGAATCACTGGCAACAATTTGAATAAAGTTATCGACACGTTATAAGGTGTCGCCCCCAAGCCTTGTTTTTCAGCGCCAGTCTTCTCGTAGCCCTAATGCAAAACCCGAACCTTGCAGGTATCGAGGAACCTTAGAAGCGGGAATAGGTGCCGGAGAGCGTGAGGAACTGGTGAATCTGGTGAAGAGGATAGCGGTGCGTCGAGAAACGACACCTTCAAGTTCAACCGTCACGTACAAGCATTATCGCATCGCATTTCGCGGCAAGCTGGACATGAGCTCGGAATGGTGGAAATGACGACATGTGCGTGAAATATTATTCTGTCTCTTGATTTTATGAGCTGAGACTCCTGTCAATTCACTCTGCGAACGTACGAGTGTCCTGATGCAACCTGGGTTTGTGCCGTTGGTGCGTTATGCGCTTCGTTAACCTAAAGGAAATATTGGCTCCCGTAGAACTAGAGTATACAATAAACGGTGAAGAAGAGACGGACGAGTGCCTTCTGAAAGTCATCCCAGTCGCGGGCAACCTGCGCCTTCACGATGGCCGCTACACTCGTGTAAACGCGACCATGCACTTCGGACCCAAGCAGAACACAGCAGACCACGGTAAGTGTCTCATATTATGAACTTGAATAGATCCTATACTCAAGTCTCCATCTTTCAGGAGAACTGCATCTTGTCTTACACGGCAGCATGTTCGAAGGCAAGAACCAATCCGCTTTGCTGCGTTTCTTGTGCAATCATACCGTCGAGGAGGTATGTGATTATCAATGTATATCTCTAAATCATCGTCTATGTCTTATGATAGTTTTCGGCAGCCCTCTTCGATTGCTTTCTCAAGCGCGAATGACGAATTGCGCGTCTTCGCATGGGCATCGAGGCACGCGTGCGCGACTCGTATCGGTGATGTCCTCCCAACGTAAAGCGCTCTTGGATTTTGGAGTCGGCGACGAAGATGGCCTCGTCAATCACTTCATATCCTGGCTGTCACTTATTAGGCACGTTTGAAAGCCGCGACTTCTGGGCTACACATCTCGACCGCATCTCGATGCTTTCTTCGGACATGGTGTGCCGCTGAATGGTCGAAGAAAAGGATTTTTGGTACGCATTTTCTCGTTTAGATTGGAATAAGTCGGCGCTGATATCGATGTTCGAAGGGACGCTCGATAGATGATGCCGAAAGCGGAACAGCAACTTCCGTACGTACGTCAACCCTACTACGGCGTAAGGTTCAGCGGTGCTTTGAGAGCTGCTCGAGTCGGCAGGACGAAACAAACTCCGCACATGTCGTGACGGCAAAGAACCTGATCTCACTCTGTTGAGGCACTGGGTCCACTCAGTCGAGGCTGTCTTGGCCAGTGGGCGTTATGCAACAGATCGTCAATCATCATAAGCGTACGTTATACTGGTAGACGAGGGTATGTAACTTTGAATTCTTTATTACATCGCAAACTTCTGTAACTATCTTTCACAGCCTACGGAAACTCGAGTGACTTGAGAATTACTGTGCCGTTTACACTAAATGCCTGTTGGCTTCAGATTTGTGACATGCGATATGTGGACCTCTCCGTGAGTATTATTTTACCTACGATCAGCTCATGAGACCTTTCATAAACCCCTCTAATGCTGTCCTATCATAAATCAATCGCATATCAATCCAATCAGGGGCCTGACATCCCGGATAGCCCAGCGTGAACGACGTTTACCGTCCATATTGAGAAGGATGAAATCTTAGAGGAGGCCGAGAAGCTCATGTACGTGAGCGAAAAATTTTCTGATCACAAATAATTCATATATTTGACGCTCAAGCTTCAGCTACGCCAATGCTTTCGTCGAGAGTGACATCTACGGTACTTAGGCATTCTTTCCGCTGTCTTATTTTCTTACGATCCTATCTCCGCCTTAGTTGAAATTCAAGAAGCACCAAGCGTTCTCAACTATGAGTCTCTGGCAAGAGCTCCAGAACTTGAATTAGACCTTCTAGAGGGTCACACACGCGACGATCACGAAGGCATTTGATGATTGGCCGAGTCCGATTCCAGAGAAAATGTTTACGATTATCGCCAACGAAAGTGCTACTACACTAAAATGGGCCCCGGTGTCAATCTACGGTCTCGTCTGGATCACTACGAATACGCGCAACAAAAACGCTCCGTTTATCATCCCTACCGGTCTACCTCAACGATCTATGCGACTGTCTACAGCGACATTTCCACCAGTCTTGCAGCTCTGTTGATGCCATCGTATTCGAAGCACATTTGCGGGCGATTGGTACGCCTCGAGATATTGTGTATGTATAGATACTGCTTTCCGTTCGAGTTCGGGTGAGTCCGTCTGCGGACGAGGTCGTGAATGAAAGGTGCTATTACATGTGTAATGTCAGCATTGAGATCTTAGTCACATGAATGCTGTGAAACTGATTCGATATCTTCGAGAGAGTACGGTCCACACAAAGTTTGACGAATTATTGGTGAGATGAAAGGTCACCAGTAGCGTTATCGTGGAAACATCGCAATTATTGCAGTAAATCTGAAGCTCCGGAGGTTCTTGTGAATTTGTGGAAGTAATAGTAGTAAAGTATGCTCCTTCTTATGGCGTTCAAAGTGTACTTTTATTATTTTACATCGCAATACATGATTTTACCCTCGCAATAATCCAAATCCGTATGAAACTACCCAAATATGTCATTTGTGTGATAAACTCTGAAAACTTGAAAATTGCGAACATTTTGTTTATCTTCGCAACATTCTCACAACTTCGCAACATCGGCATCTTCGCAATGCCCGCCGCTTTCGCTTTCGCAATGTCCCGGACTTAGCAATATCGAAAACCCTCGCAATATCGAAAACTCTCGCAATGTCGAAAACTTCGCAATATCGACAACTTTCGCAAAATCCACAACCTTGCAACATTTTCGACCTTCGCAATATTTTTTGACCCTCGCAACATTTTCTACCCTCGCAACATTTTCTACCTTCGCAATCCTTTTTACCTCGCAATATTTTGCTTGACTCACTACTAATCTCCTTGAGCAACATCTCCAGCTTTAGAGTCACCATTCCTGCAATAGAACCCTGCAAGCACCCAGAGAAAAATAGGATAAAATAGAATAAATTTAGGTCTATACCAAGTGTCCTTTCAGGGTCTTTACTTGATCATTTCTAACTCAAGGAAGTGTATTACCTCAAGAATAAGACACCAAATGCTTTCATTTAAATTTTAAAAAATCATGGAATGAGAATCAGGGGTAACTTGGCTTTTGAACTAGTGTTAGACTCATGATCACCTGGCTATATGCACTCTGTATCATACCTTTAGAACTTCATGCCACATTTAAAATTGGAAGATGGTTGTTTCTCAAGTCAGGGGATCATATTTTTGCTTTAAGTAAAAGAATGGATGGCATTATGAATGAGCTGCATATAGAGAATTGAGAGCCTGCCATTTAATGTGCACTCTTTATAACATCAACATATTGACTACAGTTGTGAGGGATTCCCTTATTTTTCCATTTCTCCTAATTAAATCCCAGCCCCTCAAACCTCTGCAGGACACAGAATCTAGCACAGGGCAACATGCATATTTTCCCGAATTTATTTCATTTATTTTTGTGGCAAAAACTTGTATGTGATTGAGAATTCGAAGTTCGAAGCTGGCTATATGCTTGCGCGCTAAAATGAAGCGCGCATGCAGGGCCAATTCTAAGAGCGCAGGTGAGGTCGCAAATTCGACTCGCATTAGATTCATTATTTTTATAGAAGTCCGGACGAGCTGTTCTGCCAGAACTTGAGAAAGATAAATTACAACTATACCTTTCCAAGCTAGTACTGGCAGTCCAGCTCAGATCTACTCATTCAATTTATTCTTCTTCTTTCAAGAGCCTTGAACATTGAGGCATCATTATCATTAGGAGTTAAAAATTGCCTTCTGCTCATAAGTAAGATGATTCTAAACCCTGTCATGATGGGATTGTCTTTGCAATAGTGATATAAATAAGACTGACTCACCATTAACTCATACAGATCCAAGCAGAAGATTACAGAATATTCTAAATTTTCTTGTGACTCTTAAATTGACTCAATCTTCTGGAGTTATTTCCTTAGTAGGACAGAAATTCAGTTTTTCTAAGAAAGTTCCAGAACTCCTGAGAAGTATAGAAGGGGGCCCACGTCCACTGAGAAACTTGAATGCAACTCACTTTTCAATGCTCGAATTGCTGGAATGCAGATAGCTTCACAAGCAACTGTCAAACAGCTCTCAATAGGCAAGAAGTATTATTCATTGCTAACACCAAGAGGTAATATTCTACTCAAACAGAAGTACCATTCCTGTTAACTCAAGCATTCTTCTCCAACTTTACTAATTGAGTTTACTCTGACAGAATTCTCAGGACAACTCTGATTCCACCTCTGCAGCTAGCCTAGATATATTTGGTGTACCTGTTCTTCACTTGCTGGTCTTGAACTGTGATCTGTTGTTAGCAAACCATGCTCAAGTGGTTGGATATAAAAATCAGTGCTTTCTCAAGGTTAGCAAATCTGATTGAGCTGGCTATTCATTGCAACAGTGTCTGTTCAAACTTACCAGCCATTGTTCCTTTAGTACCTTAACTCAGGGGTAATTTCTAATCCAATCAGTAATAATTGCTTGCTCCCCTGTGGATAATCATGCATGATCGTATGCACTCAGATGCTCCTCAATTAAAGGCTCTTTTGGTCAATCTGAGGAATACAGCATATTTTCCCACTAAGAAAGATCATATGGGGTTGCCATGAAGACTCTCTGAGATCAGTGGTGGGACAACATTATACTTAGAGTCCATCTCAGAGGGATCACAGGGGCACAAACATCTGAGCTGCATACAGGCAGACAATGTGTCATAGATGTGAGGGAAGTAAGTGCCATCAGCTAGAGTGTCTACAATGGCAATGATTTTCCAGGCAAGATGGCCTGCAAGAGGATATTATCAAGCAAAGAGCAGAAAAAATAGTCAACAGGAAGGTAGAGGAATAAACTAAACAAGCCGGTGCATCAGCCGGAAAGAGCCTTGCACTACACAGGCACTTGTCACATCTCCAACAGACTTATACTTATATGATGCCATTAAATGAGTTTTTGTATTTATTATGAACTCTCTAAGGGGCCTTGAGAAGGTTCTTACCCTATTCCAAGATCATAATTCCCCTCATAATTAATTATTATGGTATTGTGAACCCCACAGCAAGGATTTTATCCCTCATGAAACTGCACTATCCCATGCTCTTTTTACTCTGTAGGATAATGAATCAAAGTACTCTAGCTATATTCCTATACACACCATCAAAAAGCCACTTATCATAAATTTTAAGCTGTAAATGAAATATTACTGAGTGCATATGGCCATGTACAGGATATTTCTGAGTGCATACAGTCAAGTAACAACTCAACCTGCTTCAAGAAACAGTGGTCTTTTTATTTTAGAAGCAGTTTGATGTCCAAAAGGTTCATTATGCAGTGCATATAGCCAGGTATGAGTTTTTCTATCAATATAATACTAGCTCCACACTCAATTAACTTTTGGCTGACAGAATTATGGAGGCATCTGAGATCTTTTCCTTGAGATAATGAGCAAGAAATAATGAATTTCAGACCCTTATAGGAGACTTCTGACTTGGCATTAGCTTGGATGTTACTGAATTTACTGACCTCATTATATTCTAATCCTCCACAGGCATCCATGACAAGAGACAAGGTACACATGAGAAGAGCACTGATGAAAATGTTGCAAGATGAAAATGTTGCAAGATGAAAATGTTGCAAGATGAAAATGTTGCGAGAGTCAAAAGATTGCGAGGTCAAAAAGATTGCGAAGTTGGAAATGTTGCGAAAGTCGAAAACGTTGCGAAGTTCAAAAACATTGCGAGGTTGCCAGATATTGCGAAGATCAAATATTGCGATGTTGCGAAATGTTGCAAGTGTCCGGTTATTGCGAAGATACCGGTATTGCGAAGATGTCGATATTGCGAGGGTTTTCGGTATTGCGAAGTTCGGGACATTGCGAAGATGCCGATGTTGCGAAGTTGTGAGAATGTTGCGAAGATAAACAAAATGTTCGCAATTTTCAGGTTTTCAGAATTTATCACACAAATGGCATATTTGGGTAGTTTCGTACGGATTTGGGTTATTGCGAGGGTAAAAGTGTATATTGCGATGTAAAATAATAAAAGTACACTTTGAACGCCATACCTTCTCCCTCTTGTTCATTCTTACGCATTACGGGGAGCACGGTCATTATGCAAAGAAGTAACTGAAGTGTATGCCGTAAATACGATAGTCTTTCTGTTTAGTGTACCATTTTAGCTGCGAGTCTCGGAGGTTGGTAATTGAGTATGTTATACAGTACGCTTCATGTGTACTGGTAAGCGTCGTACATGTACAATTGAAATACTTAACATTCTTACGTCACTATATTGCGCGAACCTTGGAGAAATCGCAAGTTGTCTGGCCTGATTCTTATCACTGCCAGTGGCGGAGCTCTGCTGCCTTCGTTGTTGCGTCGTACCAGAAAGTTAAGATTCCCCCTCCCCTCTTGTGGACCTTGAGAGTCCGCCGCGGTCTGATATCGTCAAGTAATCCCCATCTGATCAAGAGAAAATCTATAAGCAAATCCACTGGCACGCAAGAACGTATAATTTACCCTTGTACTTCGTACATCTCCTTCTGCTCCGTTTGCGTAGATGTGTTGTATGGAAGTGTTTGGAGGATTGCGAAATTAAGAGCTTTGACCACATTCTTCGCGTCTTCGATTAATTCGGAATAGTAACCATAAGGCGTATTAAAGCGTTCTACACATTCCTCAACAAATGCTTCATTGAAAAATACGTTGAAGGGATTGTCTGCGAATGTCAGAGAATCTCTTGTTGATTCTCTCACTGTTTGGAGAGACCACGAGTTCAAGTCCATCTTGTTTGAAGGTCGTTAATGAGATTCAAGTTTTTGAGTGGCGGGAAAGTGCAGGACGGCGAGCATTTTATACACATACATGGGAAACACTAGCGACGCGCACGAGAGTATGACGCCAACGACATTGCTTGAACTTTTGCTTCTAGGCGGGTCAACCGCAAGCCGTGGCCGGGGAAGAGCAAAGATCGGGGCCAGACTCGAAGGAACAATTCGCCATACGTTGCCCTTCGTAATTATTGTGAATTCTGAAAAAATATGGCGGCATAATGAGCGCGAAAAAAGATGACAAAACGCAAAGCTTACGATTTCTACTCGTCGTTGTTACTCTTTGAAGCTTGCGTCGGCGAGAGGCTTGTGCGAGTCCATGCATCGCTGCTGCGTTTTCTCGTGGAGTTGGAGAGTCGATGTCGCTGTTTGGAAGTGAGAGGGAGCGAGAGAAGGAAGACATCGTGCTCACGATATTGTCGACGTTGGGGTGTCCTCCCGGCCATCTAGTCGTCTCGCAGACCTAGCCTCGTACCCTGGCGTTCACGGAGGGAGAATCGCACCTCGTTCGTCTCGCAGTATCTTCGAATTATCTTGTGTAACACCTGCAGCCAATCAGATACGAGATAAATAGGCCTGAGAACGAAATTTGAAAGTAAACTGAACGAAAGTTCGGTTCCCGTTTCCTTCCGATTTTTTGTGGGAACCTTTTTTCTATCTCGTGTCCCATTGGCTGAGCTCTTTCCCATCCGCCGGGATCCGCAGGAAAGGTCTGGGGACGAGACTATCGCAGACCATCTGCCATCCATTCTCGTACCGACCAGCCCTCGTCCTCGCATCCAGCCCAATTCAAATCCATTTCCAACCGAACTCGTTATTTGTCGTGCGGGAAGAGCAAATACCAGTGACGCGCTGTCGACGTCGAGGAAGAAATCTTCACGTCGCGTGGTTGAGGTTGATTGGAGAGCACGCGGTCATCCGTCTTGCGATATGAGGGAGGTGCTATGAGGGAGGTGATGGGCGACGGAAGACGGGTGACGGGACATGAGAAGTGCAGTGGGAGGAGGTGTTGCCGGTGAGGGAGATGTTGAAGGCGGGAGAGGTAGAGAGAGAGAGGCGTCGCAGCAGACGATACTAGTAGTATGGCCGTCAACGAATTCGCAGCTCTAGGCCGGACTCACCGAGTGCAGCCATCGATCGTCTGTCTTGGCAGTAGGTGCTCCTTTTTTCCCTTCGATATCTACGTGGTAAATAGGGAGAACCTCTGCCAAAATTTTTAGAAGGAGGAAACAGCGTTGCGGATGTGTGAGATTTTGTGAAAGTTTGAGTGTTTGCCTGACCCTAACCATGACTCGGACGCGGTGCAGCACACGCAAAGTTGGAAGATTCCGGATTCCGCTTGCTATCCTCTCCTCGTTCAACGGCGGTAGATGATGCATCGATGATCCATAGGCATGCCAATACCTTTCTCTTGCATACGAAATGCGACGAACCTACGGCGACCCTCAAATACAGAAGAATCACTGGCAACAAAGTCATAGACACGTAACCCCCAGGCCCTCGTTTCCCGGCGCCACTCTTTTCAGAGCTTTGGTTCAAAGATCTAAGGGTGATATAGCTCTCGAAGATGGCATGTGAGCCCCGCTAGCTCATCGTATATTTGGTGAGGAAATCTGCTCTTTGGAATACCGGTCTAATGACGCATTCTCGCGCAGTTTTCCTCTACTAAATCGAACCGTAGTTCAGAATACTCGCATCGCATTTCGTATATCACGCAACTTTGCTACTTCGCGGGCCTTCCACACCCCGTATGCTCATAATCATTGGTGCTTCGGTCCGTGATATTTCAAATTCCGAAGACGAACCCGGAATGAGTCTTCGACTTCGTCATCACACCCCAATTGCGTGACTGGTACCTCGGAGACCAAAGCGGATCTGACAGTTGACTACTAAGTACCGCTAGCTGCGAACAGTGATACTAGACTGTAATTTAGGAAAGGAAGGAGTCTCACGGACTCGACAGCCGTCTCGTGAAACCGGTGTTGTTTTCGACGTGAGATCCAGGTGCATCGGCAGGTATGGTCTAGCAGTAATTCTCGTCGAGTCCGTTTTTTGACAGCAGGAGAATTGTAGTCCATGGATTTGCATGCCGATGGACTCAAAGAGAGCTCATTTAATTCTGTCTATGCTCTCTTTCAAACTACAGCAGCGTCCACCGATTACATCGAGAAGGACGGAATTCCAGAGGGTAGATTTGAGGCCGAGAAGCTCATGTACGTGAGGGACAAATTTTCTGATCACAAATAATTCAAATATTTGACCCTCAAGCTCCAGCTACGCCAATGCTTTAGTCGAGAGTGACATCTACGGCACTTGTACATTCCTTCCGCTGTCTTATTTTCTAACGATCTTGTCTCCGTCTTAGTTGAAATTCTTGAATCTCCGGCAAGAGCCCAAGAACTTCGATTCGACCTCCTAGAGGGTCTCACACACGGCGATCGTGAAGGTGTTTGATGACTAGCCAAGTCCGGAGAAAACGCATACGATTAACAACAACGAAAGGGCTACTACGGCGGGCCCCGAAGTCAATATACGGTCTCGTCTGGATCACTACAAATACGCGCAACACTTACGCTCCGCTCATCATCTCTACCGGTCTATCTCGACGATCTATGCAACCATCTACTACAGCGACATCTCCACCAGTCTTGCAGCTTTGTTGATGCCATCGAATGACGTTTCTCCGGCCGATTTTTATTGCAAAGCAAGGCCCTCGAAATGACGTGATGTGCGCCAAAGATGAGAGTTTTTAGGAATTTGATAAATTATAAGAATATCAAACGTTATCCATCGCGCTATTCGTACACATTTGAAGGCAAGACAGTGGGAGATGTTAAGCATACATGCTAAAGCTATAGCTATCATGATTCTATACATTCAAATCCGTTCTTTGCGTTGAAGATGTACACATGTCGTGCAGAGCGCTCGGATCACTGGCGCACAAGTGGTGAAAATTATATTCGTAACATTGCGTTCGCTATCCGAATCCATCAATCTAACTTCACTGACCATACTAAGTAAGAATATTGCGATGAGAGAGGAGAGGAGTAGAGGAGCTTACTTTATTAATGATGATCTGGAGATTCAGAACGCACTCCCAAGATTATGCATAATAAATGTGGCGATAAATTGTCCAAGAGTCTCGGAGGAATTGCATGTATTCTGGCGTAACTTCCGTGCTTTGCACACTATGATTGGCCGGGCTGTACTGAATAGTTAAGACTTGATTTCCTCCCATGAATCTAATCTCGTGAACTTGAAGAGTTCGAATTGCCAGTGAGCCAGTTGTGTCCAGTGCTCCACGTCTGCGCAAGTAAAATATGGCACGCAATGATGCATGAAATTGTAGGCATGTAGGCATTCGGGATATAACTCACCCTGTGATCACGTAGTTGTGCTTCTTCTCTAATTTCGGCGATATGTTGTCAGGTTGCTGTTGCCCGTGAATGTCTCGTATTGCGAGGTTCACGGCTGTGAGCACTTTGCGCGCGTCGTTTGTCGATGGGTTATAGTCACCGTCGCGAGCGAAATAGTGGCCCACACACTCTTCAACGAATTCTTGGCTAAAAGAGACATTGAAGCGAGTGTCCACGTATGTCAGTGTTCTTGCGGTTGAATCCCTCACTGTCGATAATTCGAAGTCCATACAGTCCACCTTGTGTGAGGGCGATTACCTGGGTCACACAGGTTGCGAAGTGGCGGTCAGAAACAAGAAGACATGCAATTTATATACACACCGTGTAGAGTGAATGCTAATACGCACGACTGTATGATGCCAACGAATTTGCTTCTAGCCGGGTCAACCGCAAGTCGCGGCCGGGGAAGAGCAATCTCAGCAAAGATCGGGGCCAGGCTCGAAGGAACAATTCGCCATACGTTGTCCTTCGTAATTGTTGCGAATTCTGAAAAGATATGACTGCATAATGAGTGCGAAAAAGTTGCGGAAGGCAAAGCCTTCGGTTTCTGCTCGTCGTTGTTGTCCTTGAAGCTTGCGTGCGCTTTCTATCGACAACGGACAACGATAAAATCGCACCGGCAAAGTCCGAAACGCCGCTTGAAAAGACACGTCCCGTGTCGAGACGCGCTTTCACCAGCTCTCCCTCGCTTTTAATTTGACTCCAAGATGTATTCCACTATTACTCCACTTCGAAAATACCTGACGATTAAAAAAACGGACATTTTGCGTGTTGTACACGAAGATGAAAAGAAGAGTCAAGAGAAGATTCAAGACTGCCAGTGTGCTGCAGTGCAGATGTTCCATCGCCCACATTATAATCATAAGTTATCAGAGGTAAATATTAGCGCATGTAGTTACAATCACGATACATTACAATCACATCTACCCCCTCAAGTGCTCTTTACGTACATCGCGTGCAATGTGTACTACCAATACTTTATGTATGACAGGTAAATTACTACGAGCAACGAGCAAAATGAATTCGAATGCCCGCCGTGAACACTACATACGTACATACACTACAAGTAAGGTCACGAAATAAACTTAACTATGCTTCGTATAGTGTCCGACTACCTCTGGCAAATTTGAACATTTCCCAAGAGTCTTTGAGGAATCGCGTGTATTCCGTCCAAACTTCTATATTTTGCACCGTGCGCGTGGTTGCATTGTAGTAAAAAGTCAAGACTTGGTCGTGCTCCCCCATGTATCGAAGCTCTTTAACCTTGAAGAACCGCACTGTTGATAACCCTGTTGCTTCCAGTAATCCCCATCTGCCAAAAAGAAATATCATGAGCACTTTCGCAGAAACGTCGGATGACGGTGGAACAACTCACCCTTGCACCTCGTATCTGTACTTCTCCCCCTGTTGCATACTTACGCTCCCTTGCTGTTTTTGGAGGTGGATATTGTGTATTGCGCTCTTAAGAGCTTTGAGCACATTTTTCGCGTCGTTGATTAAGTCGCTATAGCCTCCATTAGGGTTGTAACGGCGTAGCGTACACTCTTCGATAAATGCTTTATTGTAAAGGATATCGAAGCGATTTCCCTCGACTGTCAGAGATTTTGTTGTTGATTCTCTCACTTCTGGCAGGCTCTCCGAGATCGCCATGGGCGAAGGGAAATTACTGGGTTACACTGGTTATCTAAAGGCGGGAAGGAAGAAAGGAAACAAGTTGCTTATATACATACGATGAAGAGGAATTCGAAGTTCTAAAGCGCACGAACGTATGACACCAACGACATTGCTTCTGGAGCACGCAACCGTAACCTGCTGCGGGGGAAGAGGCTTCCGAAGAGCAAAGAGCACAAACTTGAAGAAACAGTTTGCCATACGCCGCCTATCGTAATAATTGCGAGTTCTGAGTCATAATGAAACTATTAGCGCAAGAATTGGTAAAAATGAAAGCCCACGAGTTCTACTCATCGCTGTTATCCTGAAAGTTTGCGTGCGCTTTCTTAGTTTCTAGTATCGGTCAACAACGAAGAAATCGCACCGGCAAAGTCCGAATCGCCGCTTAAAAAGGCACGCGTCCCCCGTGTCGAGATGCGACACACTTTCACACTTTGACGGCGACGACGCGTCTTGGGCTCCAGATGTAATTCACTACTCTACTTCGAAGATATCTGAAGACTATGAACAACGGGTTTAGATACACGAAGATCTAAGGGGATAGGTGCGTCGAGACTTCGCTGAGGCACAGATGCTCCAACCGCTGGGCGATCTCACTTTCCCTTTCGTAGGGAAAAAACGGTTAACCTGCTTAAAAAGTCTTCGAGACCATAAGCTTACAACGCGAAGTACTGGAGCTCTGGACAGCCGACTAAGGACATTCGAAACAACTTCAAGGTCAGCGTACTAGGGTCAAGTCTGCATCGCTACGCCTAACAAAGAAAGCGACTTGACGAAATATGCGAGAAGGCAGGAAAGTTGAACTTCGAGAACTTCAAGACGAAATCTAACTTCATACGAACGGGTTTTGGCAAGGCGGTTAAGTATAACCCGCGCTTATTTCCAAGGAGGATCCGAACTCGTCCGCGCCAGGGTGATCATCTCTTCACCTCTTCAATCGCGGACTTGAACTATGAGATCCCCTTCAAGGACGATTTGGAGCGGCCTTTCGTTTCTCTGCATCACAACATTGCTCGCGTATGGGAGAAGAACCTGGGTGGCACTGCTTCACAGCGTACGAAGTGCCTGGTCGACGCTTCTATCTTTAGGCTGTTGCGAGCTGTTGTTCCTCACATCCTTCATCACTGGAATATAATTTCACGATGTTGCGATTACAAAGGTCGGTCGCGAAGCCTCAAGATCAGACTCTTAGTCTCTTGCGAGAAACCTATTTTGCTTGATGTCACGAATGCAAAGGAGACTTTCGAAGATCTCTTCACGAAACAATCCCTGGTTGCGACTGCGATAAAAAAGTCTGTTGTGCGACTGGAGTCCCAAAGCCGGAATTTCTTCTAACCGTGGTCGACTGGTAGGTGTACCTTTCTTAACTTCGATCGCTATGTTTCCCCTTTGACTCATCCGTGTATGCCCAGGATCGAATAATCGTGTCCCCGCATATTTAGCATCCAGGACCAGCAAGCTCTTCGACGCGCCGGGCTCGTCGGCAGCTTTGCAGTTTCACATCTCATGACCACTCAAAGCATGTGCGCAGCCAAATTGAAATTGTACGGCGGTCCGCGACAAGTATGCCGGACGGTGGAGATTTATTCACCAGAAATAGGTCTTGGCATTATAATTGGTGAGTGATACACATACATGCATTTAAAAAAGAACACCTTTCTTTGCTGACATCGACGTGCTAAGTCCCCACTCGCGAAACGATCACTACTTCATCCTCACCGGGAGTAATTGCTAGGCACATTAGGCCTAGACGGTGCATCGCACCTTCATCTCGAGCCGCTCTTCGACTTCTTTTGTTCCGTCTGGGGGGCTGAAGCTGCTGATGTCGTAGGCCTACTCACCCGACTGTGAGTGGGTGCCTTTCCGACGACCCTGCTGGCATGCGCCAGGCATTAAAGCGCTTTAGGTGAGGATTTTCTTCTAAGTATTGACACCTGACTTGTATCAGCTTTTTAGTTCCGCTCTGAAGGCAGAAGCTTGTGCCTTGTACGACGCTTGATTTCTGTGCACGCGGGGACGGCGAAAACTGCACTCGCACGCCGGCTCGTCATCTCGTTCATGTCACTCACGAGGTTAGTTCGCATTTCATCTCGTTTTCGAAGAAGTTGCCATTCATTTCCTTCTCTAAATTTTGCTTTTTGCGCTCGACGCGAAGCTCATGCGCAGGACTTGCCAATAGCAAATAGGCTCCTCGAATGACGAGACTACTAATCGTTGAACGGTACGTTATTTTTCACGGCGAGTTCGGGTACTTACTAACATAATGACATCACAGCATCGTGGCATCCTATCACCTTGCTCACACAGCGCATTTTCAATCTTCTTTCGTGTGGTTGATATCAAGTGTTCTGCGTTGAAAAGGTGAGCCTAGATGCGTTCATATTCCCATGTCAATATACTGATCAGATACCGAGGACCTCACGCTGAGGTGTTTGCCTACGAAGAGTTGAAATACTCAATCATGAGCGCTGCATGAGCACGATCACCAATCGCGAAGTGAAGGGGACAATATTAAGCGACAGCGGCACGAAGGAAGTTTCGCAACAAATTTAGCATCGCGTGCTCGTCTTCGTGGCTTTGGTCCCCAATGTAGGGACTGTTGCTCCGGAATCATGTTTCTGATACATAACACAAAAGACATTAGAGCTGTACAATGACGAATCACATGTGTGCTTTGATTGAGATAGTGTGCTTTGCGTACGGTAACATCAGACTTCTATACTGCTAGTGTAATCGAAACGCTACGCTATCCAGACCAATGAAAAGTCAAACTGAACTTTGAGGATTCATAACTGAATGTCGAAATATGCGCTTGGGGAGGTAGAGTGACATGCCGCCGAGATCGGAGAGAAGAAGTAAAGCCAAAATTCGTAGAACATTGATTTATTCGAGAAGAAAGATGGAAAGTACGCAGTGATAGCAGTTAGAAAGGAATACGATGCCCAAAATTTAGGGGGGAAACGTTCAATAAACGGGATCCTTGCGGCCGCCACGACTCCAGAACTCTTGAGCAGATTAAAAAATCGTCCAGCAAAAGTGCATGAGTGTGTGTCGGACTTAAGGGTGCCGTTTGAAGGTACGAAGCCCTATATTTTCGGTGTAGCAAATTAAAGCAGAGTTGGGCGACGAGGAACGTTGCATGGCTGCGTAATGAAGGAGTCGCGTGCCAAACGAAAACGAAGGTGGCAGTGACGAGCTCATGGACTCGGAGGGGGGAATCGATGAGCGATGGGGTGAATCACCACGAAGAATGGCTCCCTTTTATGCTTTTCAAGTGAGTTCCGCAGTAACGCGAAACTCGAAACGCAATGGGTAATTTGGCAAGGCGAATTCCGAAAGGCCCAGATCGAAAGCCGAGATAGATGAGATGAGCGCCATCCGACCGGTGTTCTTTCAGGAGTACAGCGTGTCCAAATCTCGATACAATGCGTCACTTGGCGTCGCTTCCTTTAGTCTTATCTCGTGGTGTCGGTGAGTGTATTTAGTTCGACAGATAGATGGTGGCAGCTTGAATGCCTTCAGGGATCGGGTCAATGCCGAACCCAAGCCGTGCGAACTGCTTACCTCGCACTCGTGGCCGAGCGTCGGACGCGTCGTTCGACTCGTTGGTTGTCCTCCTACCATCATCTTCAACGACGAGCTGCACTTCAAGACGCGTTATCTTCAAGAAACTTTTGAATTCAGGAGACGGCGTCCGCGTCCGTGTCAATTCTGAATCAAATTCCTTTATCGTGACGTCGCCTGAACCGGAGCCAGGGATATTCGTTGAGGCTGTACGTACGCGGCGAAAAAAAGTCAAACATACACCATGAAAGAACAGAAAACTCCACGGTGCTGGAAACAAGGCTGGCGGATGTTTAGAACCGCCCTTTGTGGCGCTCCAATTGGAAGGGAACGATTTCGGTACGTTGTTCTATGTTTTACTCGTGATCGCTGATTTCGCCGTTACATGTGTCCTCGTGTCCATTTTCCCCCCAAGCGCACACATTTTGCATCAAGATGATGACGATGGCGACGCTATCTTGAAACTCTGGGATTAGAGTGTATTCGAAGCTCCCCAGGATTTATGGTAATGGTGGGCCAGATCACGTCTCCATGGCATAGGATCAGTCGGCAGCCTCGCTAGAACCCACAGAATTCCGCGATGCCCCACCTCATTTTGGGCGAGAGGAAGAGGTCGTTCACGACACCAGCTCGCCCGACACCCTCCTACTACAGCAATCCAGCTGATTTTCGACGTATGGGCCCAAATAGCTGATAGCAGCCTGAATCCTTTTTTTCGCAATTTTTTCTCAACAAGACGGCCTTCACCTTGCCTGACAAGCATACACTTGCTACGCAGCGCATTCTGCCAGCTCCAACGGCAAATTTCGG
>KQ085990.1:0-11498 GCA_001020605.1 Schizopora paradoxa
AGAGGGCGGGATATGTCCCGATCTGGACGGCGCGGCGGGCGGGAGCACTGCTTGCCGAACTTGCCGGTCGGGACTCAAAGCGCCGAGTCCCACGACGTCACGTCCCAATCGGGCAGATACCCCGCAACCCCCCGCAGCCGGGGTGCCAAATAGAATCATCCCGAATATTCGATCGAGGAATGTACCCACGAATATGGATCTGAAAAAGGGACTATACAAAACCTCAGAAATATCTTGAGCCGAAAGCTCTGTTTTATAAGCACGTTCTAGCACATCATCAGTGCGCACGTATTTAAGTCACTAGATAAGAGATCACAGCACACACCGATAATTTTGACGTTATCATAGGTGTATGCAAGAGCTCGCCAGCCCTTGCGTTCGGTTCGAACGGGGTGCAGTATTTCGACGACGACGAAACCTGAATTTAGATTGAGAATGGTTGAGATGAGAGTGAGCGATAAAAGTCTTAGAGCTCGGCGTTTCCTATCAACGATAATCATGCGTCAAGTTCGAGCACTGCTCAGATTATGAAATGCACATGAGCGGCAGAAAATCCGAGCGAAGCCACCTATAAATGCGTATGGGCATCTCAATCACACCAGTCAACTCGATCAACTGTAATCTCGCCATTTCTCACTGTGAAAACGATTGTTTAGACCGGGTCCTATTATTTCATGACGAATCCGAACTCACTCGCTCTAGCTCAGTAGACCATATCTCTCGATTCGATAACCGTTTGTTCCGCTGGCATGAAACACAACGTTTATTGATTGCGAAGCAGCATGTGCGAATTGTAGCCCTAATGAAGCTTTGTAAGTTTATTTGTTGCATTATTCAGATGCGATGTCGTTCGGAAAGTTTGCAACGGACCTCGCAGCCAAAAAGATACGATGGTTTTGGGACCACTCGCATGGAAAAGTACGCGACGTAGCCCTGAGGGCGCAGCTTGGGGTTCGATGGTCGGATCGGACGACGTCAATGGAATTGAAAACATCGCGAAATTCTGTGGATAGCACGTTATGAATCTATAGCAGAAGAAAAAAGTCCAAGCACGCACCTTTTACTTCGGCAATCCGATGTCGTTATTTGCCCCCGCTCATTCAGCCTGATTGAAATCATTTAAACCAGCTCGAATGTTCCGTTTGAGATGAGAAATATTCCGTCTGCCGCAAAGTACGTATGTTCAGGCCCTTCGGGAGGTAATATTAATTCCGAGTCAGACTTTGACGGAACATTCTTCGATTTACCATCCTCTCTGTGACCATAGCTAGTATCGAATCGTCTCACCTATAGCAACTTCCTGAAATGCAGTACATTGTGCCCATTCATAGAGAAGTGAGGATTGACCTTCGTGGTGGTGGTTCAAAGGGAGGAAACACCGACGCGAGCTCCTCAGCGAAATGCCGGATTGGCGACCGGAGCGCCACCGGCCCGGGCGCCTTTTATCTTCGTCGCGTCTTCTTCGGTCTCTTGGTACCATTACCTGCGATCCGGTCGATTGTTCTGAGAAGCTTTCATGTTGCCAACTTGAAAGGTTGGCTGAACGCGCGGGGCGATTTTGCATCATTGCAACCCATACACATCACCTCTTATGACCCTTTTTCTGGGTTTTTGGGTGAAAACCCCGGACCACTTACGCTTTCGAAGGAAATCCTCCGGACTCCGGAGACTTGTGCAGTAGTTGTCGATGTTTTGGCCAAGGTCTCCGACAGCTCATCTCGTCGTATGGTACCGGCTCATGCCCACCTATCTTCCAACAGACTCGAGCCCAGTCATATCATGTAACGTCTTCGGCAAGTGCATACCAACCATATGATACTGCACTTGCGAAAGAGTTCGGTTAGATGTATATATAAAAATTGGTTAAAAAAGAGGTTGATAGCTTGGAATTCATTTCGTTTCGTTAATTTTTTTAATAAATACACGCATATGCTTTGTGGAATCGTGTTCCAAGTTCTATGATTGTTGTGAAGTTACCAGTACGAGACTAGAGTCACGCTAATCCGCGGCACCGGGATGCGCATGATGTGCATACGCCGACTCACAAAATTTGATAACGACTCGCGCGGCTTCGCGGCTTCCACCTTTCATTATGTCCCCTTCGGGGTGACATACGAAAAAATTGGAACGATACAGAGAAGATTAGCATGGCCCCTGCACAAGGATGACACGCTTTTCAGAGTGGAATGCACTTCGGTGCACAATATTTATTGCTCCATTCGCTGATGGATTTGTTTTGAACGATTTTGACAGACTTTCCGTATGCATCACTACTACTAGTAGATTCACTACTCTGTTCGTGAGGACATTCTTCCGATGTTACGTGTAAAGATGTATGGCTGTCGAATTATTTTTGCTCTAGGAAGGTTTTACATGTACAACGGCAGCAGGACTACTATCTGAATCCAACGGTCGAATTCCTTTGCATCGTTATAGTTTCATGATGAGCGCTGAGCAGCCACATACGGCTCGGGAGACATTGATTGGGCGAATTTGACTTTGCTGAAAGTGCAGCAGCAGGAGCCTGAGGGCATCTGGCCTTTGGACGAAAGGCATCAGGACGAAGTGCTGTAACTAGCGATCGGTATGAAGTAAGAATGTGAGAGTTTGTTCTACGCAAATGATCGGTGGTTCGTATATCATTTTCGATGCAGTACCCACGACATTAGGCGCTCGAATGAATATTCTTCGATGATGAGGCTATGTGTTCATTAACATGGCGTCCTTAAAAACGTAGTATTCTTTGCTTACAAGGCTTGGATACATTCCCATGGCGTCTCGCGCATGAGGCGATAAGGTGGATTGTTTCGAAGATATGTTGTCAAGCGAGACGTCAATCGTAAGTCCACCATGGTTCTCCTTTGAGATTTGGCCCGCAATAACGAAGAGTTGAATCGTCTATAAGTTTGGAGGCAAACCCTCCAATGAAGCCTAGTTCGAAGGAACTTTCTCCTGGCGGTATATCAATTGGTCTGCCTTTCAGCTCATGAACACATAGTAAAACAACAACTTGAATTCACCCGAAGGTCTCACTTGAGCGAACAAAACAGCTACCAATCGAGTCTTGGCAGCTCAGTAGAAGAAAAGAAGAATAGATTACAACAATACGTATCAGTATCTCCTCCGTCCTGGTGAACGCGAACGATCTCGATCTCGCCGTCTGTCGCTGAGAAAACGGTCAATCAGAGATCAAAAAATCGATGTAAAGAAGAAACTTACTCATGTCGAGGTCTGTCCCGGTCATAACCACGGTCTCTGTACTCATCTTTTCTGTAGTCCCCACCACGATCGTTGGGCCTAGCTCCAGAAGATGGGGCACCTGAAGCGGGCGGTGCATTTCTTCGCTTCTCTCTCTCCTCCATGAACTTCTTCAACGTATTACGGAGTTCGTGGTAGCCAAGATGCATCTAGTTGCGAAGATATGTAGACGTTAGAAGCAGCCAGCATGGAGATATAACGAAACATACCTTTCCACCGAAGTGATCAGCGAGGCGTCTATCCGAGTCGAGTACGGATAGGTAAGCGCCGCAGATATCACAAACACGCAACTTCTGGTGACCTGACGCGCCAGAAGTGTCTGAAAGGTTTTCCAGTTCTTGCTAAAGGGGATGTTAGAAAGGTTCGAAGAAGAACTGCGACACTCGTACCATCTTCTCCGCTTTCTCGCTCTTAAGAGCCTCGATCGCAGCCATTTCCCGCATTGACTCGTCCACCTTGCCTTGCTCACCCAACGACTCGATCTTCTCCGTACCACCTTGAATAGCCAACTCAATATCGGCAATTTCTCTCATCTAAGGGGCACAAGGTTAGTAAGTATTCTGGCATACTGAAGGAAAGCAAAAGAGACGTGCCAGGTTCGTCGTCTTCTTGTTCTCCTCTGGTGTCTTCTCCAGGCGCTTTTGAGCAGTGCGGACACGCCTGTCGCAATCGTCAACGAAGGTGAAGATGTTTCTCTCGTATTCTGTCTGGAATTGAGCGAATATAGGATTATCTGGTTCTGCTTGTCGAGCGGCGTTGAACTCGGTCTTCAAACGCTCCGTATGAGATTTTGGGCATGCTCCCAAATCCATTTTCTAGAGACTGTAAGAATCAATCTTCCCAGCAGCTTCTATTCTACTCACTGTGTTCGTAAACAGCGCATGTGGACATGTACCACACAAGAAATTGCGGCAGACTTTTGGGTCGTCCCAGGTGAGGTTGGCATTCGCCGTGCCCATTGCTTCGGGGCCCATCATTTGCTGCAAAAGACATGTTTTAGCACATTTATCTTTTAGCACAGATCATTACGCACCTCAAGCAGCTTCCGCTGCATCTCTGCTAAACGACCCATGGCTGCTCGTCGCTGTGGTTGTCGGCGAAGGAGGATGGCGAATGGCACGTCCGTCGGTCCGCTAATTGATTTCCCAATCGAGTCATTTTCAAACTCCGCCAAATGCGCGACAGCCTCGACGCGCTAGGCGCGACGCCCACCACAATCGGTCCTCGACGTTCCTTTGTCTCGTACCACAACGATCCCGACCTCTAACTTGTCGTGATGGCGCGTAGAGCGGTCGATATTGCAGCATCGTACGAGGTTCTTGGATTGGAAGAAGTTCGTAAACCGGCCTTGATCTTGTTCCACCCTCAATCGAAAGAAATGTCTAATTTTTAATGATTCCTTTCATCTCAGGGCGCGACCTTTGAGGAAGTGAAATCGGCATACAAACAAGTGCGTTATCATACCATCTATCTTATCGAACGAAGAATTAATTATGGTGAAATATATGGAATCTATAGCTTGCTTTGAGAACACATCCGGATAGGAATCCGGACGACCCAGATGCAACACAGAGGTTTCAGGAGGTCGGCGCAGCGTATACAGCACTGGAGAAACATTTGGATCCCTCAGGAAGTGACAGTGATTTCGATGACTTCGATAGCGATGACGAATCATACCCTGGAACGTACTTCTTCACCGTTAGCCCGGAATTCTTCTTGTAAGCAGTCCGGTCAACTTCGTTTCGGTTTTCGGGTCAATTGACATTCGTATAAAGCCACCTTTTTGATGATTTGATGCACGACCGTGCCCGACCACACCATCGTGGCAAGGTTCGTCGATCCCGGCCGGAGGAAACAGAAGAGGAGTATCAAGAGCGGCTCAAGAAACAGCGCGAGGAAAGGAAGGCGGCGGAAGAACGTCGGTTGAAAGAGGACAAGCAACGCAAGGAGCGCATAAAAGAACAACGCGAAGTCGAACGAGCACGGGCTGAGAAACGACAACAGGAGAAAGCGGCTCAGAAGAAGGCGCAGGCTGAAGCATCGAGACAAGCTGCCGCACAAAAGGTTCAAGACCAGCTTCAACAAACCCAAAAACAGAGATCCATGACGTTTGCTGCAGCCAGAAGCGGTGATGCCGACCAAGTGAAATTGGGTATTTTCAAGAACAACGTCGATGCTGCTGGCGGCGAGGTCAAACGAGGTGCTGAGGCGTTCGTCAAATCTCCCCCGAAGGATTCCCAGGAAACTCTTCTGCATATTGCCGCTGGACAAGGAGACCTAGAACTCGTGAAGTGGCTTGTAGATCATAGTAAGTCGGAGACGTCTCCTCTTGATTATGGTTTTCTAACTTTCTGCAGACGCCGAGCCAGATCAGCAGAATTCGTCTGGTTTGACGGCTTTCCACGTAGCGCTTAAGAAGGGCCACGTTGCCGTCGTCAAATACTTCTTCAAAGAATTGCCTCCAACTGACGACGATTATCAAGAGGTGTACAAGACACCTTCCTCGACGAATCTCCTTCGTTTGGCCTTGGATTCTGCGACTCCTGAACTCGTCTGGATGATCCTCGAGAACAAGCAAGCAACCACCAAGTACATAAACGACGCCTGGGCATGGATCTGCTCTGAAGCTGCCACGAACGCGCTGGCACGCGTTTCGAAGTCCAAGGAAGCCGCCAAAGAGCTTAAAGAGGAACTTGAGGGCCTTCTCATGGAATATGGGAAATTCACCCCTCCCGCGTCTCCGAAGCTGCAGTCTCGAGAACCGAAGCGCGACGACTCTTTCAAAACGCCAAAGCGCCTCGCGTCCGTCAGGCCGCAGACGGGCTTGCCGACTCCTACTTCGACTTCTTCTGTCCACGATCCTTCCCCACGTGCTTCCCCATCGCCTTCAGATGATTCGCGTATGCCACAGGTGCCGTTGACGGAGTCAAAACCACGGCAATTCGAACAGAGAGGTCGAGGACGAGGTAGGGGGAGAGGAAGGGGCCGTGGCAATGGTCGAGGACGCGGTCGTGGTAACTTGCAAACCTAAAAGTCGATCTTAGCTGCGTTTCTGCTCCTCTTTGTATCCCACACGCTGATTTCGTTCCCATCTTGTGCATATTGTTCCTTTTTCTTGACGCATTTCCATTTCTTTTACCTTCATGAATCTCCTGCAGCCTCGCTCATGTATCGTTATTATTTCAAGACAAGTCACATTCAAGATTCGTTCGATAGGTTTCATCTCAATTGACTGCGATCCATTTTTTGCGACTATATCCGCTGTAGATACTTTTCTCTGGTGTTGAAGCAAACTCCTTTATGTACATTAGCATCACGATGCGATCTTGCTCCATATGCAATTCGTGATATACAAGTCCGACGAACTACTCCCTTTCACTCTATAAGAGCTAACTCGAGTCTACAAGACCTTCGATCTCCATTACCAGAGGGCAATGGTCCGAAGCACCATAAATTTCACTCCTGATTTCGCAGAGCTTGACTTTATCAACGATCCTCTCGCTCAAAACGACTGTAAAGAAACTTCAATGTGGTATCCGGATTAGCGAAGTTTAACGAGTGCTTACACATATCAAGTCTCCAACCAATCCCTTTGGCTCGACAGTTGAAGCGATATCCAAAATACGTGTAGTGTTTGTCCTCGGGGTGGAGGTCGCGCCAAACGTCGAAAAACTTTGCTTTCGAACCGGATTCGTCTGTTGGATTGAGGATATTGGCGTATGCCTTCGTTTCGGACTCGGTGTAACCGGGTGTTTTGTTCCAGTTTTTCTTTGCGTTGCTGAGATCTGCGAAAACGTTAAGAAAAGATGAATAGATGTAAGTCTCGAGAAACTACAGACCAATCTCGGTTGGAGCGACGTTCAAGTCACCGGTCCAAATGACGGGTTTCTTGGAATCGAGGTCTCGAATGTAGGCGGTGAAATATTTATTCCACTCTTCCTTAGCTCCGAGAGTCTGAAAGAGGCCTAGTGTTTTAGGATTTTCCCTTAGAACGTAAACTTTGAAATACTGGCCTTCAGCTCTTGCCCCGCATTTGTGACATAAGTCCCTATGAGGTAGAAGTTCTCGAACTCGAGTGTGACCAAGCGTCCCTTTACGGCTCCTGGAGTGGGATGGTCGGGGAGGACTTGCGTCGTTGATAGAGGCTTGATTTTTGACAGGACGGCTGTCCCGGCTACGACAACTCAAACATCAATGACGAGCAATTAAGATTTTGTATGAAGCGCACAATATCCCTTCTTCTCCGCTATTGACCAGTAGCGATGAGGGTATCGTGAGGTAAGTAAGGGATCTACAGGTGGGTTGTTGACCTATAGTATTTTTCGAAAGATAAACCTGGAAAAAATATTGTGGCAGGAGCGAACTCACCTTCGTCTCGGTCAAAACGATGATATCGGGATCCTCAGCCTCAAGGTAGTGTTTGAAGCCCTTCACGGCACATAATGAGTACCAGCAAAAGAAGAAGAATTAGCTCTGACATACCTTCTTTTGCGACGTTGCCAATCCACAGACATTCCAGGTCGCAATTCGAATGGTTCCAGGCGTTTTAGCTGGAAATTCGATGTTCTCGGGTAAGACCTTATTCGTGGGCTGTCCGTTCGGTGAGAGCGTTGGCGTTGACGAGTCTTTTGCTGGAACGATTTCGCTATTGCTTTTCTGTCGTTTGTTGCTCGTTTGACTTTGGGATGTCGACGCGTCGACTGCTTCGTCATCCGAAGGCGACGCAGAAACAGCTTTACGCTTCGTTGATTTGGAACTTGACGCTTTGGGAGGCATAACGAAGAAATGTCGTCTGCTCGCTGAGAATAGTACTGGTCGTGATAGAGAAAATAGAGCCCTTTTGAAGAGCATGCAATGGAGGTAGGAGGAAGAGCCAACGTCCGTGTCGTCGCCGGCTTTGACGCGCTGTGACAAAATCATCCGCTCTGTGACCGATCGCGTTTCACTCTCAGTCGGGTTTTCGGTAACCTTTTTTCTTTGTTTATAGTACGCGATTCCTAGCATTTATTTCACATGAGGTTCTATGTACGTATGCTGCCAGAAGTAGTGCAAAAAGGGGGGGAAGCCATCCAAGATAATTATATACATAAAAATACAAAAACATATGCGACAGTGCGAATGCGATAGGAACCAAGATGTGGATGCGACAGCGATGAAGAAAGCAAGTGTATGATAAAGGAAGAGATATACTATCCGGAATTATATTCCTTTTCAGGTAGATGAGGTGAAGATTGAATTGGAGCTATTTGTTTTGTTGAGGAGACGCCAACAGCCTGCTGGAGATGAGGCAGTCTTTGACCCAGCCAACGTCCACGTAGGTTTCCCCTTTCGAAATTGGTAAAGTCGAAGCCTCTTTTACGACAATGTAGTCGTACTCCGTAAGATCATCAAAAGACGCATGGGTCACGTTCGCGACGGCTTCGACGTACGCAGCACCCATGCATAGGATAAGACGAGGAATGACCAAAGAGCCCTCCAGAATGCCTTCCGTGCTCTAAAAATCAAAGAATGTCAATAACAATACCAATACCAACGATACAAAAGAATTCTTACTTTCTTCGAGACGAACTCCGCCCCCAAGCACAAGATAGACATGTCTGTGAAGACCTTCGCAGGAACGGGGTTTGTCATGATGTTCGTGATATGTTCCAAGCAGTTGCCCCAGTCAAGATCGACGAGTTGAGACGTCCGAGCAGATATAGTGGTAGAAACGCCGGCAGGTAGGAGATAGCCAGCCCAATCAACCTCTTCCTGAAAAGACGGTCAGACGAGACAAAGACTCAAAAAAGTACACTTACATTCGAAGAAGCCGACGCTTCCAGCCAATCAAAACCCACACAAGGAATGCCGAGTGCAAGAGCAAGAAGGAATTTGGGTCGGGTGCAGTAGTCATCGGAGAGCAGCATGAGCCTGGAGATACCGTTCTTCCCGACGTACTTCACATCCTCCTTGCGCATGAACCAGCGTTTTCCTCCGGCGACCGATTTCCCTTGGAAGCCGAAGGCGTCTGACCACTCGATGACTGAACCTCCGAGAGCAGCGACAGCTCGCTCGTATCTGACCCTCTGACTCGATAGGTCACCAGGCAGAGTGATCGCAACCGCAGTCTTGTGTAGCACCTTGGGGTTCTTGACCTCACCATTGCTCATGACCGACATTTTGGAAGGAGAGCGGTCCTTGAGGCTCTTCCCGCCAACGAGAGGAATTATATCTTCCGCAGCAAGCTTCCGGTCACTCCAGTTCACCTCGACAGTCCGAGGCGCGAGTCTCAAGAATGTCGAAGCTACCTCGAGCTCATCGCCTTCGTCTTCGTCAATCATTTCGATGCGGAGCATGCGCTCGTCCTCCCACCTTTCGATACCGGCGATCTTTGCTTTCGACTTGTTGTTCCCAAAGTTGCACACGAAGATTTCGCCGACGTGCGGATCTGCTCGTCTAATTTTCGTAATATCGACTGTTTCTTCTGTCTCGTCGTCAAAGAAGATACAGACCCGAGATGGATTGGTCTTGTCCACCGAGTGCACAGTACCAAAGTAGTAATACGTATCCTTCTTCCAGGGCGCAATGACGCGTGTCCCTGGTACCAACGATCTATGCCCATTTCCTGGAGATAGTTTCAAACGCTTCGATGCTGGCGCGCTCGTCGATCCGGCGCGGGTGATGGTAGCTCGGGATCCCTTAGGCTGCTTAGTTGTCGAGGCCGTCCTTCGACGTTTCCTGCTCGAAGCTATCGTCTCTTCCTTGACGTCCACCTGCATATCTTCGTCTTCGTCTATAACAGTAGCCACTTCCTCGTCTCCTCGTTTACCAGCTGCCAACGGTACATCGGGAGAGTCTGAAGTAGCAGCGGCGGATGGTCTGGAGACCGGAGTGTATGGGAGATCGGCGACAACAGCGGGCGTCCCCCTACCAGAAGGAACGGGAGTATCACGAGCAGCGGCCTTGCCTTTACCTTTCGTGTCTGCAGCCTTCGTACGCGCCGGCTGCTTGCGAATTACTCGTGCAGGAGACTCTTGAATGTCATCCTCTGGATCTGGCTTCGTCGCGGCCTTCTTTCCTTGACCGCGTTTGGATGACGCGGGCTTTGACGCGTTAGCAGACTTCCGAGGAGCGTTGCGCGAGCGCGGGGCAGCAGCGACCTTTTGCCTCGCTTTCCCCTTCATGCCGAGAGCGGGCTAGGAAATTCGTCAGTTCCAACCAGAAAAATAAATTAAAGCTGCCACGCACCTTTCTTCCCCTAGTTGCCTTGGGTGGGACGAACTCCTCATCCTCATCACCTCCCGCTTCCGACCCCTGCTCGTCCTCCTTCTCAACCTCCTTTTCCTCCCGAGTCACTTCGACAGCTTTCCCCTCTGCACTGGGCTCCTCGACGGCCTCCTCCTCCTCCTCTTCGTACTGAGGTAGTTGCTTTCGGGCGGCTTGGTTACGCTCCTCAAGCACGGATGCTGTCGGCTCAGAGGGTGTAGGAGGGATGACACTTTCCCTCGAATCATCTTGAGTCTTCGTAAACGTAGAAGCAGCCGTCTTCATAGGTGACTCTTCAACAGAGATTTGAGGCTCGGAGTCGGGCACGATGTCGATGTCGTCAGTTTCGCGGGCAGGGACAGGGTTGGGGGCGCGGAAACGCGAGATATTGGCAACTGCGGACACTGCCTGCTTTTCACGGTCCACGCGCGGGGTGAAGTCCGCACCTGGCCGCATATATCGATGACGCTTTTCAGACGGGACGAGATTGAGGATGTTACGATGGTCAGACACGATAGAATCGGCGACCACAGAGGGCTCGTCCACGTCTTCCTGCGTCGCAACCTCCGGCTCAGATTCGGGGGCGGGCTGAGAAGACTCCTCGACCACACGCGTAGATCCTTCGGGCTCGTAGGGCGCGGGCACGCTGCTGCAGAGCGACGAACGCGAGAAATTGCTCGTGCCGGCCATCTGCGTTGGCTGCTGGCTGAAGTTGAGTTCGCCAAAGTCCGCGCCGTCCGAGCTCTTGTCGGCCGCTCCGTCGTTGCTTTCTTGCGTGTTGGTGCGCGACTCGTCCGAATTCTCGACGAGGACGCGGCCCATTCCCGCTGAGGTGCTCGAGAGGGAGTAGGGAGTCATTTCGGATGCAGCGCGTATTGCTGGACGTGTTTGTGCCTCGTCGTCGTTCACGGGGACTTGTTCGTGCCGGCTTTCGATCGAAGAATGCGTCTCTTCTTCCTGAGAGTCGACGCCGAGTTGGTCGAGGGGGCGGTCGA